>PVLD010007548.1:38222-90694 GCA_004027595.1 Dinomys branickii
CCCCTTCCCTCCCCTTCCCTTCTCTTCCCTTCCCTTCTCTCTTCTCTTCAGTGCTAATATGAGGGAGACAAGAGAGCTGAGTCTTTAATGCAACAGTATTCTTGTTCCATAGAAACATCTCAGAATTAGTGTTCAGAATGGAGACAAAAATGATCTTCTGATTTTCATGCCCACACATCTCAAAAGCCACCGAAATTCTTTTTTTTTTTAAACTGGGGATTGAATCCATGGCTTTTATCCTGAGTCAGACTGGGTTTGAACTTGTGATCCTCCTGCCTAATACTCTCTGAGTGCTAGATATAGGCATGCAGCACAACGCCCAGCTGATAGGGGACATTCTTCATCAACTCGTGGGGGTTATTTTCTTCTGTTGTACTGATGAAAAGAAAACCTGGCTACTGGAGGCAGTGCAAGTTTCAAAGAGAGTTCTTTAGTCTGTGAATTCATCTAGATCTCTTCATTTTGCCCTTCACAAGAAGATTAAACTGTTGTGGCAACAGATAAGTATGAAATTATAAGTGGGAAAATCTATGTGATAAACAGTTTTAGCCCACTTGCCCTCAAGAGATGCATATTATATCTTGATTGAATGAAGGAATTTGCCATGAACCATCTGGATGACCTTCCTTAATTGATAAGCATCTGTTTTTTATTTTAGGTTAACTGTAAAATGCTTATTCTCTGATTTTAAAGTAATAGACTTAGTCCTTAAAAGTATCTTGAAAACCTCAGATAAAAAGAAATATAGTATAGAAATAGAGATAATTATCGATGTTATCATTGCTTAATTGAAAAGAGTATTTTTCTATCATGTTTACATATTTGTAACATTTTTATGTCTTCCATATTCATTGATTAAAACAAAGAAAAACATCTCTGGTTAGAGAAGTAATTATGGTTGTATTATTTCAACTGAGACTAAATGGATTTCCATGGCTAACCCTAAATGTAAAGCACTGTTACTTTACCCTGTGATTGCATTTAAAGTGTCCAAATACAAGAGTTCAAGTCAAAGAGACATGAGAGACCACAGAAGACTTACCAATTTCTGTTTGTTCTTGGTGCAATTCAAAACTGTGTATGATTATAGTGTTAGTTTCACTTAAGTGTTTTGTTTTCCCTTGGGTTACAAACATCTAAGGGAGGAGGGAGGATAAGGGAAAAGAGAATTGAATAGAATTCTCAAAAGGCATTGTGAAGCACATCAGCTGAGGAGTGAGTTATAAATGAATCTAAGGCAGAGGCATTTAATTTCCTTCCACATAGGCTTCAGGCTGAACAGAAGAGCTTTCTGGGCATAGCAGTATTTACCAGGAGCAGAAAATTGAACAACTCCTTAGTGTAGGAGAAAAAGAATTCAAAGCATTTGGTAGTAATTATGCCTTCCATTTGTTCAGCACATCATAGTCCATCATCCGTTGTGATTTCAATGCAATTGAGTTTCACAAATATTTCTGGAGTCCCCACTAAGGTCCAGGCACAGTGCACCATTGAGAAGCACAAAACCCAAAGGAGCCACAGTCCCTTCTCTCAAGAAGGTCGCCATATGTGAGATGGACATTCAGGATAAATGAATAGAAGACAATGCGGCAAATTCTGTCATAGTGAAATGTGTGAGTCATCAGGAGAATGGAGAAGAGTGGATGACTGATTCTGCTTGGGCTTGCATTTGAATTATCCCAGACTATGTATTTAGTTACTGTTATGGTTGATACATTGTGTCAACTTGGGGAATCTAGAGGTTTAGCTGAGTGACTCAGGAGGAAGCTGGGGTGCTTACTTTGTAAACAACCTGAGCCTGTGGAAGAGGAGGGCACGGAGATTGTGTGAGAGGTTCACGCCCCCTGGGTGGGGGTAGGCTGTTTACAATGTGGGGGAGAAAAGGAGGTTGCTTGCAGCCATTCCTCCCCTTTGCTCTGGTTGTTCTTGCTGTGCTCTGCTGCCATGAACAGTTTGCCCTCTGCCATGTGCCACTCTGCCTCAGAACCAACCAAGTATGGTAGGTGCATGAGAAAGAAAAACCTCTGAGTCCTGGAGATTAGAAATCTGAGGTCATAGTGTTGGGAGTCTTGACTCCTTTGAGGTGTATGGTGCAGAATTCAGCCCAAGCTTCTTCATCTCCTGGTGGTATTCTGTGTTGTAGAAACATCACCCATTCTCTGTCCTGACCCACACAAAGCTTTCTTCCTGTGAGTCTGGGTTCACTTCTCCCCTTTTATAGGGATATCAGTTAGGTTGGGTAGCAGTAATGTTGGACGAAGACCTAATCTTCTCCAGTGTGAACACATGTTAATTTAACTAATTATATCTGTAATGAAAAGATTTTCAATAAGGTCAAAATTTGAGATATTGAGGATCAGAACTACAATATATGAATTAAATGAACTTATGAATTAAATGTTTAGGAAGAACACACTTCAACACTTGAGACAAGTTTAGAAATGAGATTGATACTGTTGACTTTAGAGAACTGATTGGTCATTTTAAGAACTTGTCTTTTTAATACTAAAATTTTAAGCAGTGGTTGAAATGTCCAAATCTGCATTCCAAACAGAGCCTCTCCCTCCACCTGTAGGAATTTTTATTCAAAGTTTGGTTGTAGACAGATCTTTTGGAGACTGTTCCAGTCATCTGAGTGAGGAAGGATGATTCAGGAGTGTCAGGATGAAGAGGGTGGAAATATAGAGGAAGTACTAGATTAAGAAGATGATTACAGGTAAAATATCAATAGAACTAGTGGCTTGGGATGGTAAGAAGACCATAGGTTCAAGGATAAGTGAGCAAAGGGTGGTATAATTTACTGACATGTGGTCAAAGTTGACCAGAGCGTCTCAAAGGTAGTCATGCCCAGGTAGAGTTTTAAGTCCTTGGGGGTGCTCTGGTGCTTATCAAGGAAAATAAAGCTAGATGTATGCATTTGGGGTTTACAGTTCTTTTTTTTTTAATAATAGGAATTGAACTCTGGACCTTGTGCTTGCCAGGCAGATGTTGGTCAGGGATTACTATTCTTTGTGTTAATTTATAAATTTGGTCATGGATAAAATGTCTTAAGGAAAAGGTATTATAAATTGGAGAGGACATAGGCATAATAATCTCCATTTTATAGCCAAATAAAAGATGAATAGACCATCAGGAGAATCAGAGTTGTGGCTGCAAAGATGAGACCAAACAGCTAGACAAATTAAAAGAAGAAAAAATTCCAAAAGGAGCATGACAGTAACATAAAATGCTGAGATGAGTTGGAAGAAGTGACCAGTTAATTCAATAGCAGAAGGCTTGTGAAGCATTAGCAGGGGGCATAGGCAGTGCCATGCTGGTGAGGGGGGAGTGGGCACAAGTGAGGAAACAGAGAAGATAGTCATAAGCTTTTGGAGACAATTGATGTGAACTCAAAAAGAGACAAGTGGCTGCTGGGGAGAGGGATAGGGAAGCATGGGGAAGGTTTTGAGCAAATAGAGATTGACTATATTTATGTTGATGTGGGAAACTGCTACTTATAGGAAAAACTGAAAAGAAGATCAGCACTCTCATCTTCTGAAGACATTTAGAGGGATTAAGATCCAAGTGGGATAATGAGAAAGGTTTTGACCTGGAAAAGCAAAGACTCCCGTCGCCTAAGTGAGGAGAACAAACAAAACCGTGTTCTGCTCCAGATGTGGCTGTGGGAATACTCATTTTGAGCATGTAAAATCAGAAGCATGGAGCTTACTAACTGCTAAATGACTTACTAATATGACTGCCTTCAACTTCTGTGACAGATCTCCTTTTCCCTATGGTCAGCAGGGATGCTTGACAACATCTGTTCAATTCAGTAACCTTTTAATTTCTTTTATAAAAAGTTTTGACCAGTCTAGTTTAATAATATGCACTTGTATTTTATCCTAGTCCTCTTACCCATGAGAGTTCAGATTTGGGTTGAGTTCTCTGGGTGTGAGTATGGCTGTAGACATGGCAGGCTTACACGCTTCTGTTTTCTTTGGAGTGGTGATGTTCAAGTGAGGAAAGAAGATGGAAAGTGATAGTCTCTGTCTAGAAAGAATTGGCTGCACTATAAATTGTTGCTCTTAATGTATGATCTGGATTTTTATCTACAGACTGAGGAGATAGGAAGTCAGAAGCTCCATAAGACCAGCTAAAAACCCAAGCAACTCTTCTAGCTAATGTTTGTCCCCTAGGAACTAGAGATCAATTTCTTCTTCCAGGTGGCAACTCACTACCAATTTTAGGAGGCTCTGGACATTTTGCCAGAATGTGCTGAAACCCATAGTAAGCCCCAGCCCACAATCATTCACTCTCACTCTTTTGAGGGCAATAGACTTGGTTGGACAGATCATAGAGGAGTAACTAGGACCACTGGGAACTCGAGGGAACCATTCATGACCTCCTGCTTTGGTCATTCATCAATCATTCCATTTTTTCTTAGTGCTCATCCTCTCATTCCAATAGTGCAGGTCAGGTCAGCAGAATTTACAGCTCAGCAGACTATTAGCTGGGTGACAACTGTAAGACTGACTTTATTATTACAGACAGCCACTGACTTCATGAGCAGTTCTTGCAGAAATCCTTCTTCACTTGAGAAAGGAGAATGAACTGAGAGAACATTTCCCCCCTCTTCCCTACTCCCTCACAAATACTGCTTTCCTCAAATGTGGCTTCAGCACCTGTCCAGCTAAATCAGGAAGGTTTTCAGAGCAAGAAGGTTGTAATCTCTCCAAGAGTTCCTTGGAACCAGCATTGCTCTGAGCAGAGAATGTGAGGGGGAAGGTGGCTGTCAAATCTGGAAAAATTGAGAAAGTTCTGCTTAGCACTGTATTCCTCCCCATTACATGGGTATAGTACTACCAGAGAGGTGAGAATGGGAGAGAGTGATAGGTTGGATATCAGTAGGAGAAGTAACAAAGAAGGCTTTTCCTATGTGAGTGAATCTTCCTCGGAGGGTAGTGATGGAGAATAAGTACAGCTCCATTATGTGACCTTCTCCCGCCCTGTTTCGCTGCTTAGAAGCTGGCACAGGCACAACAAATATCTGGATGCCTACCTAGTTCATGATGCAGGAACAGTGTAAAGAGACATCAAAGGCAGGGTCATTTGAGATGATTACATGACTATAATTGACAAAAAGGGTGTGTGATCCAACCTCTGTAGGAGAAAAATCTAGAAAGAGAAATGTTGACTTTGGAGGGGAAGGAAGGATTCTTGGACTGACATAAAAGAGGACTTGAAATTATGTAAGTTGTTGAAAGTAACCTAGAATAGAATAGTGAGGGTGTTAGGGCAACAAAACAAAACAATGTCAATAATTTTGAAAACTGATCAATTGTGGTTTATGACATGGTTGTGGTCTCTGTGCTGGAGGGCGGGGAGTGTATAGCTCATAGCCAGGAGGTCAAGAAGACAGAAGTTCTAGATCATTTATGCAATTTCCAAAATCTTTGCGAAACAAGCAATTGATGGGCTGTATTAGTAATTTTCTGTGACTGAGATAAAATACCCAACAAAAATACTCAGTGCCTGCCGTTTAAAGGTGGAGAGGGTTAGTTTGGCTGATATTTCAGGGGATTCAGTCCATGATCAGCCTGTTCCAAGAAAGAAATGCACAGCACCAGGACCTGCAAGAGGAAAGATGCTCAAACCATGGCAGCCAGGAAACAGGAAGAGAAGGAAGAAGTTGGGGACAAGAACACACCCCTACAGGTCAAACCACTAGTGACCCACCTCCAAGCAGGCCCATCAGTGGAGGAACTGACCAGTGAGTATAGCACCCCATGACTGAGTCACCTTCCAAAGGCCCCACTCTAAACTCATGAGACTGGGGGGTACCTTTTAGAGCAAAACCACAACAAGTGACAAAGAAATAATGAACAGGTCCTCAAGGAGAGCTTGGGGTGGAAGTGACAAATTGCATGAGCCTCACAGAAGCAATGTTATCAAGACAGTGAATGAGTATGGGAAGCAGTGATAACCAGGAAGGACGCAACCATACACTCTTCAGACGCGGAGGCAGATGCATAGGGAGGGAATGTACAGCCCAGGTTGCAAAGAGAGTAGCATTCCCCAGAAGACACACGAGTTTAGACACTGCTTAAGTCAAGGAATGGAGATATTGTAGAGGAGCCAATGGATGAGTGAAGAACATGCATTGGAAGAATAGAGGTCAGGGTGGGAGGGGTGGGGGAGATGGATATTTTCATTTTGATACTGACAGCCATAAAAAGAGAGAAGCACAATGGTGATCGGGGATTGAGTCTCATTTGTTCCTTTCAGAATGGTATAAGGTGATATGTGCTGAGCCAGAGGGTTTGCTGTCTAGAACTTTTGTGATGTGAGCTCCAGATTCTGCAGTCTCTATCTCTAAGAGGAGAGTAGTTGCAAAAGAAATGTGCATTTCCCATACTCAACACATGACAGTAGCCTTTCAGTATGCCGTGGTCCTCCAGATCTCGATAAGAAAAGGAGATTCTCCCAGGCAGCACCCCATTCATTCATGCATACATACTTCCATTATTTTCTTTACCCTTTCAGCAATCATTTTATAATACCTACCTCACACCAGACTGTGAGTATACCTTGGTGAATGAACAATATCATATCTCCCTTCAGAGTTCTTAATGTCTCTTTGAGAAAGAGTAAATACCAAATAAAACCAACAGACACAAAATGTAAATATGTGTTAGAAAAGTGCTTTAAAGTAAAATTCTGTGATGGAAAATAAAATAAGTGACATATTAATACAGACACTTGGGTCCATAAAGAATGAGATACGTAAGAGTCAAATGGATTGAGCCACACAAAGATTTCAGGACAAAGCAATTGGTGGAGGTGAGACAGGGCAGTGGGGAGTCATTGTGGGTGGTACCCCTTGGCTTGACAAGAGATATCTATGTTTATAGTGGAGAAAAACATTGTAGCAAAGGAGAAGATGGCGACGTGATATGGTTGGATGGATTCAGAATCCTTGTCCATCGATGCCTGTGTAGCCCACTGATATTTAAAGCCAGATGCTGACTCTTTTGTTCTTTGTGGATCCATTTTCAATGACCATGTTTTCTTTAAAATCTAAGACCTTGAGAACTGCACCCCTTTCTCTTTATCTCTGTACTCCTCAGTGATTATGCATATAGCCCAAGATCAGGAAGTCAGCTAAGAGTGAAATGGAAATCCATCACTGAAAGGATAGCTTGAAACTCAACCTACATACAGGAAAGTAAATTACAGATATCTGGTGTCAGTACTCAATTTAGCATGTCACATTCCAACAAAAATCATCAAATTTTATGGACAGTTACCTCTCTAATTACTAACCCTATCTTTTCCTACTCTTAAAATTGTACTCATCTAATTTAAGCAGCCCCGTGCCATCATTAGGTGAGAATATCTCCAGGGCTCTTGTCCTGAGGCATTGGCACACAGACTACTTTCTTCATGGAATAAATCTTTCTGTGTCTGACCCTTAGTTTTCTGGATTTTCTTGGCATTGTGGCAAAATGGTCAGGCTCAGGACTCTAGAGTCAAATTACCTAAGTTCAAATACCTAGCTCCACACCTAAGCACGTGACCTTGAAGAGCACTTGCAGTCTCTGTGCTTCATTTTCCTCATCTGTAACATGAAGGGAATCAAAGCAGCTACCACATAAGACAATTTCTATGCCCAAATATGAGGATTCCAGGAAGTCATTTATCACAGTCTTGTCCATTGCAAGTAGACAGTAAATGCTAGCTGTTATTATGGGCCTATCACCATCATTCAGTGCCAGGTGTTCCCGTTATCTGACTATGATCACTGCTGATCCCTTTCACACATTTCAGAACATTTCTCCATGCTGTATCATTAAATACAGTGTTCACTCCTCCAGTTCCCTTTGTGTTAATTTTTATTCTTTTAGTACACACTTGAATGAGACAAGGATTACATCACTGTAGGGAACGTGAATGTGACTACATCGCTGATGTGTATCAGGTCCCCATGATCCGATCACTTTCCAGAAGTCCCACCTAAGATCACATGAGGCTTGGAAAGAACAACTAGCTATAAACTGCAACAGCAATGAAATTGTTAGGACTTGTTATTGCTTACAAAATATAGGAATGAATTTGATCATCTTTGAAGCCCTGTTATGGCCAAATGTTAGATCAGTGGTCCTTCACTAATAGGCAAACTGCGAAGAGATTAGACGAGGTACCCACATCATCACAGGCAGAAAACTAACAGCCAGAGCCTTAAACTTTTTCTGTCAGGCTGGCTGGACCTCATGGGAGTCCACGCTTATATCTGGAGTCCTCTTCAGGTCTCTTGAAATCTACAATGTCACACAGCTTACACAGAGTTTGGGTCACATTAAAGTCATCTCTCACTCAAATTTGGAAGTGTATCAGTGATTCAGTGGACCTCACAGCTTGTGCATAGAAAAGTTTTTGTTCCTTTCTGTAAGGAAGCCCTTCCTTAAACTTCCTAAGACAGCATCTGAAGTTATGTCCACACTATGACTTTTCATTAAAAAAAAAATTAGGCAGCAGATACTCTGGCTCTAGCCCTAACTGGAAGAGACTGAGTTTTACTTGTCTCCTCTCAGATCAGCCCAGTTCATACTGTCTGTGTCTGTAAAAGCCCTTTAAACATACATGGAGGCATACAGGATCTCCAAATTCATCTACATACTGAAAGGGAAGACTACATGTCTGGTTTCCTGATATATATACCCTATATTAGTTCTTTGTTCTACAAAAGATTTTTCTATACACAGATGGATGAAGAAAGAGAAAGTACTTTGTGCCACGGCCTCCTCCAATTCCCAGGCCACCCATCCAAACAAGCCACACATGCTCAAACACAAGCATAAACACACAGGTCAAATTCTGGATATTGAAGGGGGAAAAACAGACAGAGGTCATATGTATGCACGAAGCTTCCTTTCTTCACTCCTGGGTTCAGAGTAATTTTTTCACTTGCTAACTCAATGTCAGAGTCTGAGAGATGAAATTTAGACTCACCAGCCAGGGGACTGAACATGTGATGTTTGGTAAAGCAATCATTACAAAGGAACCTCACTTCTGAGCAAAAACTGTGGATGCCCTGCGGAGGCTTTGACCTGTACATTTGTTCTTTGATGGTAAAAAGGAATCATGATTCTGTAGACTCACTAGCAGTAAAGACTTTACCATGAGCTTTATTTTTAATCCCAATACAGGACAAATTTTGTTGTGAGAAATCCCAGTGGCCTTTCAAAATTAATCTTGACGTTACCCTCAGCTTAGATATGAGGCAGTTTAGTGCAGGACAACTCAGGACAGAATTTGGCCTCAGAGTTCTGGGTCTATCTATCACTTACTAATTCAGATGAATCACTAGGAATTTCTAAACCTCGGTGAGGGAAATATTAGTAACCTTCTCTCAGGGTTACTTTGGGGAGCAATTGAGAGAAGTTGGGCATATGTTTGTATGTATAAATCTATATACAAATGCATGCACATTAAATATACACATACATTAAATGCATACTGCATGAAAATGCTCTGAAAACTAGGATCTCCAGATGATAAGCTAATTTTAAAATTTAATTTACGCTATTCTGTGGTATTTGTTTTAATGAGATTTTTTCCTTTAGTAATTATGGACTAATTTGCTTCTGCTCACAAGGTGAACAAAATATTTATGAGATGAGAGGATCAGAGTTGTAATTAATACCCATAAAATAAAATTTTTCTCCACTATAGTACCTAATGCAAAAAATGTCAAGCTCACAAAATTTAAAAGTTATCCTATAGCTTTTATTTTGAATGGGAGTTTATAAATATAATTCTTAAAAAATAGATTATACCTGTACACATGTTTTCTTTGGATGTTTTTCTTGAACTCTGTGTTATAGAACTGTGATTCAGTAGGAAGCATGTAGCTTTCCTTGTCTCACAAGCCTGACTTTGACCCTGCATTGTGATATTTCCTCAATGTAGGAGTGCCATTAATTCACTTTTTACTAAGTATGCTATCAATAGCTAAGGCCAGCTGGTGCTTACTATGCTCCATTAAATAGTGAGCTAAATGCTGTACCCATGTTATGTCTTTTCATTTCAGCATATCCAAGGAAGCCCATATTAATATGTTCTCTGAATTATAAGGAAGGATACTAAAGTGGTCATGGGTTTTGTATGACTTTCTCAAGGTCGCCTAGATAATAAGTGATATAGGGGTGCTTTGGACCAAGTGGAACCCATACTTGAGCTGCTAGCTGTAAGAGAAGATCTTAAGGTGTCCTATGACACTGTGACTATGACTTCAGCCTCTGCTACTATAACCACCAGCAACCCTCTCTACCTATGGGCATTGGTTAATCCAGGCACTTCACCTGAGGAACTCAATATTACAAATCATTTTTGATCCATATACTAATTTTATGAAATAGACATAATTCAATTTATTTTTACATGAGAAAAATGAGAGTTAATATATCACTGCCAAAACACTTGCCCAACCCCCTCGGGTCACAAAAGGTGAGGCTAAGAGTGCAGTCTGGATCTCCATAGACACAAATACCAGGCTTTTGTGATAAGCTTCATCTATCAGTAATGTTCTTAAGCAACACGACTGGTCCCTGTGCACACTGGATATGGAGCCTTGATTACAGAAGCCAGACCCAGGGACACTGGGGAGGAAGGAGAGGTAGGGATTATAGAAGAGAACACCAGAGTTGGCTGGGCCAGAAAGGAAAGGATTATCTGAAGGAAGAAGACTAGTTCTCCAAAGAGGACTAGAAGGAGACAATAGTGTTAATCTCATATCTACAACTCAGTGGGCTAGAATGGATGCATGAGCAGTTCTGGGCTTCAGTAGGCAGTTGAGATGGGAGATGCTCCTTGCATCCTCAAAAGTGAAGCCATTCTTAAGGCTGAAACATCTCAAGCTTCACACGTAATTCAGAAGGCGGCTATGAAGGTTCAATGACACACTCCTCATGACCTCGGCCCCTTTCAGAAAGCGTTCAGGATGTGCACACACAGTCTGCTCTTCATTGGCTCTGTCACCCAGTGTGCCATCTTTTCCATTAACCTCTGTGCCCTTGAGAAAGAGGTCTGTGCTTTTCTCTGTGAAGTACTGGAGCCTAATCATTAAAGATACAAGGAGGAATTGTGAAGGACACAGGCTCTGACACAGACCCCGATGCAGGGGGTAATTTCCCTTTTCTTCCTATGTCATCTCAATTCCTGTTTCAAGACTCCATTTTGCCCAAACAGAAATCTTCATCTAATTTTTTCCAAGACCTTTTCCCAAATGTTTTATCCGTGTTTTTCGTATCTGTGGTCTTCTCCATTTCTACTTGGTATTCACTGAGGCTCCAGAAAGTTTACAGAGCCTGGTGGGGATGCAGCAGAAGTAGGAAAAACATCAGGCATACGGATGGTCTTTCCATCTCATTGTCCTGATACACTTGTCTGTCTTTGCTCACTGGTTTCTGGTCTCCATTGACCCCTGGTTAATCTCACCATATGTCTCCATCTTTGTGCTGCTCATATGTATACACTCAGAGACCAGTACACTCTTGCTTCTGCCGGAAGTTTGTAAAGGTTTCAGTTCCTCAAGGTTTAGGGCTGCCTCCCTTCTGACTTTCATTTTCTCACTCGCTCTTCCCTTCTATGCCTGTGGCCTTGTTTGAGGTAATTTCATGGTATTCCCATCTATTTTTTCATTACTCTTTCATTCAGCCAATAGCTGCTTAGTGAATCATAGCCATGTGGCAGGTACTGCGCTCAGAGTTGTAGCTTTGAAGAGCTAGGATGAGGTCTGAGAGCATGGAGCTTCCACCCCCACCCCCTCCTCTTCATCCTCTTCACCTTCATCTTCATCACCACTACTACTCATGCGGCTGTTGCTGTGCTTAAATTTCTTTGAACGATTTGCATGAATTAAATTATTTTCTTTTTGCAACAACATAGTAACATAATTAATATGTTACACAAAAGAAATATGTGAGTCAGAAAGATTGTGTCACTAGATACAGGTCACACAGCTTTCTAGTACTGAGCCATGATCCAAACCTGGAAAATTTTTTCTCAATACACTATGATTTAAATCACCTTGTTATACTGTATTTCACTTGGTATATAAGCTCCAAAATATTTTGATTCTTTAATATCTAACAAGTACAGTGGAGGAGTTTATTTTCATCACTGATGGGCATTAAACCTCTAACATCGACGGAAACAAGTCACCACCACTGTAATCCTGGTCATTATTTCACTTGACAAATATATTTTTTATTCTTACTGTGGGCTTAGTAATTTTTTCAGGGCCGAGGAATAAAGCATCAAACAAAATCTCCAAAACTTCCTGCCTTCACGGGGCCTGCAATTTGAAGATTAGATATAAGTGTTATAGAGCTTAGAAGATGAGAAGTACCATATGTGTTTTTGGGCTCGGATCTGAAGCCATTTCTTTGTACATTTATTTTTAAGGTGATAAGGTAAAGTTTAATGTGTTCCTCTAACCATTTAAAATGGCAAATGAAAACATCCATGTGTGGCAGGGGATTGAGTTTCAGCGCTCTGTTCTGAGCAATCGGCTTATTTACAATATCTATACATGATACCACAGATACATCTACAATGTATAGACAATGCCTGTAATTGAAAAGGAAACAGACATCAAACAGAAATGGACAAAATATTTAAACAGGCACTTTAAAAATGACCAAAGGTTAACAGGAGGTTAACTTTTACATAAATAATCAAAATGATATGTTATTATAGATCCATCAACATGGCTAAAATCAAAGACTGACAGTAGCAAGTGCTGGAGAGAGTATAGCCTGAGCAAACAGCACTCTCATACCTTGCAACTGGGTATCCAAACTGATATACAAATACTTTGAAAAATTGTTGATAACTTTGAATTATAAAATCACACAAGTACCTTACAACATGGATTCTTTATACATGGATATATACCAGCACCAAAAGATATTTTTTTCAAAAGTCTGTACCTGCAGTATTTTTAACCCCAGATTGAAA
The DNA here is from genome assembly GCA_004027595.1 of Dinomys branickii. Classification (NCBI taxonomy): domain Eukaryota; kingdom Metazoa; phylum Chordata; class Mammalia; order Rodentia; family Dinomyidae; genus Dinomys; species Dinomys branickii. Next base: position 51,222 of record PVLD010007548.1, read on the forward strand.
GCAACACCAATGTGGACAAATGGATATCTGAGTGGGAACATATTCATCCAATTTCGTGTAAAGCAATAAGACTGGTGATATATAGCTGACACGGATGAAGTTCAAAAATATCATGTTGAGCAAAAGAAGCCAAATACTAAAGAATCTATAAAAATGGTTCTGTTTGTATTATACAAAGTGTAAATACAGGCAAGATCAACTTGCACACAGAAAGTACTTTGGTGTGAGGATGCAGGGGTTGGGTAAGAAAGGTCTTCTAAGTAGAGATAATATGTTATTTCTTCAATTGGTTGTATTAATGTAACTGTGTTCACTTAGAGAGTGTTTATTAAGCTGCATATTCATAAGGGGTTTATTGTATATATATATATATATGTATAAAGATACATATATATATATATATATATATATAAAGATATATATATATATATATATATATATATATATAATGTCAGGACAACTTTTAAAAAGGGTAATTACAATATTTATCACCTTTTATTTCTTGGTTATTTCTGTTGCCAACAGTTTCTAATGGTATTCTAATTCTGTTAAATTAGTTTGAGAGCTTCTGTAGGGAAAAATTCATGTTTTTTCACGTTGTAATCATCTCTTAAATCTTTTAGCTCTAACTAGGGAATCAATGTGAAGAATTCTTAAGGAAATTTTCATTTCTATCTGCCACAGTGCTGTGTAATGCCTGAGATATTATGTAGGCAGGAAATATTTAATGTATGAAGAAATGAGTTAATACTTTCTAATTACATTAATGAGTTTGCTTAGTGTCCATACCAGACTGCCCCTGGATTCTCATTCCCTCAAAGTCAGTTTTTAATGAACATGGCCTCTGAGTGGTTCTTTTCATGCTATAAAAGTGCAGACCCTTCCTGAGCCTCTGCAGCAGCAAGTCACCCAATACAGGATGCTTTGTTTACTTTAAAAAGGTGAACATGTTTTCATTCCTCAGAGGATTATTAATTACTAGTTTACTAATTACCAAGAAACTGTTTTTTAAATAAGGCCTATGCAGTTGTTTGAATGAATTTTTATTTAAGTGAGTAACTGGTTGGATCAAAATAACTGACTGAATTTAGAAATTCCTTAATAGATGTTATTTAGATGTTAGTTTGATTCTCCTACTGGAGATATGTAACTAATTCATTGTGTGATTGAAAACAAATTGATCATTCCTGAAGAGATCCTTTGAAAACAATTGAAAAGCCCCTTTTGAGGCCCGAAGGAAACCCAGGTATTCAACACAGAGAAGCTATAAACTATTTTGCATTTTGTCTTTAAACTTGAGATCATCAACAAAACTCAAAAGCACAAGTCAAGATACAGAAAAAGGAATGCAGATGTCAGCATGAAAAATACTCTGATGGGAAGAAATAAGTACATGAATGTCCAGACCTGTGTGTGTACAGACTGGCTAGCACCTCAGCTCTGGCCGCTACTGAGCTCACCCCTTCCTCAAGGTCGAGTGGAAGCCTCCTCCTCTGCCACCTTTGTCCAGTTCACACACCATCGGTTAAATAGTATTCACACTGCATGCTGGGAATTTTTTTTAAAGCATTTTTCAAAATCTTTAAAGCACTATTTTCTTATAATGTAAGCTTTCATGGGTAAGCTATGACCTGCTTGAGTGACTGTTTTTCATCATCAAGGAAAGTAGTGTAGTCATTGAACAGTGACTCTACACAGCATAAATGAGTTAATATCTAGGAGTTTCATATCTAAGTCTTTTTCCTGTTTTTTGATCAACTTGGTTTTTTTCCAGCGATGAAATAGATTATCTCTAAATCCTGGCAATTCTTGCACTGCACGTTCCCAGATGATCCCTAATCATCAGTTTGAAGGCTATTGCAGAACAGGCCCAGCTGAGGATTTTTAAACCACTCCACTGCTGGTTGGAAGCAGTGGCTGTGCACCCAACCACTATGTACCAGAGTGTCTGACACCCATCCTCATTAGTTTCCATGATATAGGGCTCCACGAGGGAGGAGTGACTGCAGGTTCCTCGCCTCACTGGGAGATACAACTCCTGGTGGTTGTGCTCCTGACACTGGGACACATGTTCTAACTGGAGATGACTTTAACTGCCTGAACTAGAAAGAGGTTGTGTATAGTACCGGGTTTTATATTAAACAAAAATAAATTTTCTCTAACGCTAGTTTTCAGACAGGTTGTCCTAATATATTAACTTCTGTCTGTGTTTTGAATAGTCAATTTCACGGTGAAATGAGTTCTTAATAATATATTTACCACCTGGGAGAAATCTCCCAGCCATCTGGAAAGGAGAGGGGATTTAGTGCCTCCAAACAGAGATTGGATTTTTTCCAGAGTTATTTATTTATTTTAAGTAGGAAGGATGACTTTGTTCTTCCTGCGTTGCTGCCACAGGGGCCAGGTATAGACCATGCCACTGTGTGCATGTTCAGTCTGCTCACCAGGAAGTCTGACTAGTGTTCTAGTTCTTTAGCTTATCAATGATCCTGAAGGGGAGTTCCACTGTAGATTAATTACTAGAAAGTGCAAAAATAATACACCTGTGAGTCCAGATTTGTTTGTGTTTTTAATTTTTATGGGAGGAGTAGGAAGAGACAATTGGCTATGGCTTTGGATAAAAAATGCCAGAATCAAACCCTGCCTGGCACAAATTAGTTGTGTTACAAATTACTAAATCCTTCCATTGCACCATTGTCTATATTATAAAAAGCGGAAATAATTATACCAACTTGCAGTGTTTTTGTGAAGTTGAGGTAAAGTATTCAGTCTATGCCAATATCAGTGGTTGATATGAAAATGATCAGTGGAAAATATGGAGCAGGTCAAAGAGCACTAAATATGGCTGAGTACGGGTGTGTGGTATGCAGGAAAATGTGCATACTCAAATTGTTCTAATAGGCAGTGCTGGAACAAGATAGATAAAACAAAATGTTTTACGTAGCTTTGAAAAACAACTTTCAAAAATACAAAAACATTTTGTTATTCACTCATTCATCAGAAATCTACTGAGTGCTTACTGAGCTAGAAGTACTCTTTGAGATGAAAAAAACCCTGGGGCAGTTTGCCATAAAAATAGAGTAGGTGTCATTTATAAGCTGACATTACAGTAAATATTTGCAAGTGATGAAGAAATGAATTAATTAAGGATGTAGGCTCATACTCTGAAACAAATAGGCACTGAAGAGTTTTGCAAAGAATGACAAATTTTAACATACATTTTAAAAGAATCATGAATTACTTGAGGCTAGCTGTGAATACATGTGAGCAACTGTAGATGTGGGGGGGGGGAGTAAGGAAGTCTTTGGGGAACCTGTGAAAGAACCAGTATTAGCCAAGGCTGGGTGGTAGCAGGGCAGTGACTGAGACTTGATTGGCTTCTGGGTATATCTTCAAGTTAGAGCTACATCATTTGCAGAAGACTGAATCTGGAGTAGAGAGAAAGGATGGAGGACAGTATGAGTGCAGGACATTTGCCTGAACAGCTGGAAGGATGCATTTACCATCTTTGTTCAGAGGGGACGGGTGTGGATGGACCCACAGGAAGAGATCATGCTAGGAGTCTGACCTTGAGGGTGTTCTGGTTAGAGCATCTGTTAGGTGCAGGTAGAGTCAGAGAGCAGGCAATTGCATACACACTCTTGCAACTCAGGTTTGTACCAGACATAAGCATTTGGAAGTGTTACATAAATGTGTGATTTAAAAATTATGAAACAAAGTGAGATCCCCAAGAAGAAAATGAAGTCTGAGAAATGACCATTGGATTAGGAAACAGGGAATTCAATCGCAATCTTGAGAATATTTTCAGGTAGATGAGATGAAAATTCAAGAGAATTTAAGGAAGCATTTGAACAGGTACACCATGAAAGACACAATTTGTTTAAAGGTTGTTTTTTCCTTGTGAGGGGGGTCAAATATTTATGTTTTAATGGAATAAATAAGAGAACATTTATATATTAATGGGAATGACGCGGGGGGGTGGGAGGAATCCTGATGGGAAAGAATGATGTCTTCCATCATGATAACATGATGTCTTCCATGGTATGGGAGTGCTTATTGGAGGTAGACAAGGGTCTTGAAGCTGGCCATCAAATGCAGGGATGATGAGGTCACCAGGCACATCTGAAGACTGTGGAGGACAAGTTAGAGGTAGAAGAGAGATGCATTGAAATGATCACCTTGGGGAGTGGGATGGCAAATGAACTAATAGGAAAGCATGAATGTCCAGCAATACAAGGCCCACATGAGAATTTGATGATTAGTTTAAACTGAGATCATTCAATTTATAGTCAGTTAAATAGATTTAGAACACATTTTGTAGGTTATGTACTGTTTCTGGCTCTAGAGATATAAAAATGAATAGGGAATAATCTTTACCCCCAAAGAGGTCACAACCCTCAAGTAAGAGACTGGAATATAAAATCAATAAAGAGTAAATTGTAATAATTCTATAATTGAGGTGTTCTTATTGTTTGGGAAAATACTGCCAAAAGCTGTTACCAAATATAGTGACAGGCAGCTGGTGGTATATTTCATATCAGAATCAAAGTGCAATTCTGCAGAGTGACCTCCTGTTTACTCAGTAAACATTTCTTAAGTGTCCAGCACTGTGCTACTCTTAGTGCTATATTGGCAGGTAAGATCATTTCTGCACTCAGATTGTTCACCATCCAGGCTGGTGATTTCCACAGTAGTAGCCCACCAGAATTGCTTGGGCATTTTTAAAAATTCAGAAGGACAGGGCATATCCCATACTAATAAATAAGAACATTTAATGATCCCAGTGTTTCTAATGTGCAGTTAAAGAAGAGAATTGCCTATCTAAGAGGAGGGACACAAGTAAACAGTACAGAGAAATACAGATGTGATAGATTCTATCATATATAGAAGCACAAGGTACGAGGGGAAACCAGTTGAGCTTTTTCAGCCCTATGGAAGGGACCTCAGAAGATCCACCTGGTCTGAGCATGGAATAAATGAGAATCGCTGTGGGAAGGGGAGAGAGGAAGAACATTGTGCACCAAGGCTAAAGGGAGATGTGTGGGAAAGATCCAAGGGATGAGAGAGCGTATCTCATTCAGAAATCTGAGCCTGGTTCTCCAGGACTAGAACTGGGGCAGCAAGGGGAAGAAAGTGCCAAGAGCTGCTTGAGGTACCATTAAGCAGAACCATATTGACAAATCCATCCTGCAGCTGTTCCCATACTGCTGTTGAATTTCCATTCAAAGCTGACCAGAAAGACTCCTTTGTCACACAAAATCAGGTCATTAGGACTTTCTAAGTGTGAGCAGGCAGCACCTGCAGAGTCTGGGAAGGTCATAGAAAAGAAAGGCACTTGGGTTCCACAGACTGAGGTGAGCCAGTGAGTAGTTTGAGGCATAAATTAGAGAGCAGGGACTGAGCAGGCATTGTCCCTACTTTATGTAAAGGAGTTGATTTGCCACAATATCCTGTGGCCTTTTGTTTGAAACCTGTGAGTCCATGAGAAGTTACTGCCATTTTGTGGTAGGACATATGGGTCTGAATGAGCTGGTCTTAAAATATTTTGAGTTTAGAATATTTGTGTTCCACGTCATGGTTGGTAGGGAATATTTGTCTCAGACGTCTAAGCACAGTTCTGCAAGGCATGGTTTCTGTTTTATTTCTCACGATTTGCTGTACTAAGAATACATGGCAAACTAAGAAGGGGACTAAGACGCAGGAATTTCCTATAAAATACAGTGTCTACAGATTGGCTGACTAGCGGAGGTGATCCAAAGATGAGCACGCAACATCTACTCAGCATGCACAGGCATGTAGGGGAGCTCACAGAAAGCTGAGCATCTTTTAAGAGACTGTAACAGAAGAACACTGGTCAAGAACATGAGATACAGAGAAGAAAATTTTGCTTATGTTTAAGACATACACTGCTAAGTTAACTATTAACATTTATTTCATTTCATTTATTTTATTTTAAAGAGAATAGTAAAGAAAAGAACAATAGCAAAATACAAGCAAGAACATTAAAATTGATACGGGATTTCAAACCAAATGATCGGGGTAACAGTGGCTGTTACATTACATGTTGTTATCTTCAACAAAGTTGCGCAGTTTACTAGCTGTAAGAACTGAAGACTGATCAAATCATTAAAGAGAATAAGAAAAATAATAATTTAAAAAAACATTAGAGACAATACAGAGCTTCACTAGACAAGATGGTATTGTTCTCTTCCTAGCAGGTTGCTCAGATTACCAGATATGAGCATGCACAATTGGTCAAAATTAAAAAATTAAGCATTAACTTGTTCCTTTCAGTAAACCACATTTGCAATGTGAATATTCCACTTATGTAGGAGAACATGATGAATAACAAAACAGAACAATAAAGCACCCACTTTCCTGACACCCTAACATTTTTGCCAACCTTACTTTAGCGCTCATTACTAGAGAATGTGCTGATGATCACACATCAGAACAGCCCTGCTCGTTCTCTAAGGCCGTTTTCTCTGCTCCTTTCTTTCCTCCCCAGAGGCACCAGTAACTAGGAGCTTATGGAATTTATCTTTTCTAAAACTTTTATATATGAAAATAAAGCAGAAGTTTTGTAATGTGATTTCAGCTATTAAAAATAGTTTCCAACTGATTATAATCTTTAGTTACTTGCCCTTTTTTGGCAACTTCATGTTTCTGAGATTTGTTTGGTTGCTGTCACACACACACACACACACATCATTCATTCATTTTAATTGCAGTATAATATTCCATATGACAAATAAAGTACTGTTCGTGTTTGTTGTTGGAGGACATTTAGGTTGCTTTTCTCTATGGAGAATAAAGCTGCAACCAACATTCTTGTATGTGGCTCCCTGTGTACACATGAGAGAGAATTACTGGATGTGTAAGACAAGAACATCTTCAAACTTTCTAAGTATTGCAAATTGCTTAATAAAATAGTTTCACCAGTTTACAACCTCACTAGGGCACATGCCTATAAGCAATCTGCTGAGCATAGAATGATATTTCATTGTTGTTTTAATTTGTATTTTCCTGATCACTAGTTTGGTTGAGCATCTTTTCATGTGTTTCTTGGCCATTTGGTTTTTTCTTAGTGAACTCCCCTTTTTTTCCCAAATTGCTTTTCATTATTTCCCTTCTTGGTTGGTAGGTAGTTTTCTTTTGTCACACTTTGAGTGCTATGTAATTCTTTTCTAGTTATAGGTATTGCAATTGCAAATTTCTTCTCCCAGTGAGTGAATTATGTTTTCAACCTAGGATTTTTTTAGAGGCCTTTTTTACTTTTAATGAACTAAACTTGTGTTTTCCTTTATGAGTGTGTGCATACACATTTGCACAAAATTAACTGCTTATATTAGGGATACAAAAATACCTGCTTATTTGTATTCTAAAATGGAAAATGTTGTTTTCACATGTAGCTGGTTTTTAAATTTATGAGAGTCGATTTTTGCGTGTGATGTGGGACAGAGGCCCCTGCACTTTCACTGATTCCCTAGGAATCTGGAATCTCATTTCTTTCCTCACCCAGTTGTTTGTGGTGAGGTTCTGTTGGGGATTTTCATCCTGTTCTGCAGGTCTGCCTTTCTGTTCTGGGCTCTATACTACATTATCAAATTAACGTAGCTCTGAAACACGTCGTACTATCAGGTAGAATGAATCTTCCATCTTGGTCTTCAACAGTTATTTCCAAACCTCGGTTCATGCTCCTCAAAGTAATAACCAGCACCATGCACGATTTTCTTAGGATTTCCTTTGGAGGTATATTGAATAAAATTTATAGGATATTTCATGTGAACTGAAGTATTTATTGTGTTGAGTTTTCCGCACATGAGCATGTTATACGCTTTCATTTATTTAGGTCTCATTTTTGGGTTTTCAATATGGCTTTATAATTTTTGCTATGAATCTCTCATGTGTTCTGTACAGCTCTTCCTACAAACCCCAATTTTGTCATTGTAAATACTGCCTCCTACAGTAATTAATTTTTTGTGTGTGCAGCTATTGTTCTGAAATTTAGCATTTCTATAATAATCATATATTCATTAAGTTCTTAAGCCCCCATATATTGATTCCAACTAATCTTTCTCTTCATCTGGGCTTCCTGCCTAGATAATCGTACCACTGGGCAGCCTCCTTCCCTGCCATCCTCATTATCTTTATTTCTTTATTGTGTCTCACTGTGTTGCTCTTGTCTTCCACCTCCCCACCCTAAGGCTAGGACACAGAGCACTCTCACTCTGTTCTTGCATTTCTGGTGATGGTTTCTAATACCTTAACTGTCAGCAATGTTATTTGTCATATATTTTTGGCAGAGGCACTTCTGAAGTTAAAGAAGCCCCTTATACTCACGATTTTCTTTGAGTTTCTTTCACAACTATACCACATTTTCTTAAGAGTTTGTTTAGTATTTTTTGAAGTGAAAAATGCTGCCTTTTTCCCTCAAAATAGACCAATTATTCCAGTGTATAAATCTATTAGTTACATCCACAGCTTGGCTCAAGGAAAACACAGAGGTGGAAACTAGGGGTGGGGTGAGATGGTCTTTATGCTCCGGAGTGAGACAGCGCAGGAATTCTGACTAGAGCTGGAGCAGTTCCTTCAATTCCAGTCCTCCACATTAGTGCTTTTCAAGGACCAGTTGCCTGACCTGCAGCATCCAGTCCTCCCCAGATCAGGTAAACCTGAATCTGTCTTCAACCACATCCACAGAACCCTGCATGCACATTCGAGTCTGAGAAATCCTGTCCCACAGCGCCTTTCAAAGAGCAGAACACATTCATCCACAACATTTGATAAATGTAACACATTTTCTGAAATCAAACTAACTTTGCCTCCTTAGGATGGAACAATTCAGTTATTTAAGAAACAAAGACATTCCTGGATTTCATCAAAGAAAAAGAAAGCTTTTGAATATAATTTGCTAATAATATTCACTTAGAATTTTCCCATCTATTTTTCCACCTATAGAGAGAATGACCTATTATTTTCCTCTTCTAGTTTAGGGATCAAGACTATTCCTGTGTGCATAAATGATCTGAGGGATAACTCCTATTTTTATCCTCACTAAAACATTTCATTTAACACATGACTTGTCTGTAACTTGTATTCGTTTTAGAACTTACCTATAAATTCCTCTGCACCTAACAGTATTTATTAAGCTTTTAAACTTCTGATAACATTTAGTTTTGAATGTCACCTATAAAATTTGATATTTCATGCTTTTAATCTGTTTTTTTACATTTCATTTGTTTTCAAATTTATCAGCAAGTGTCATTCATATTAATTGAAAAATTCTGTTGAATTTTGTTATATACCAACTTACTGGTATCCTGCTGAATTTATTATACTCCAATTTATTGTAGTCCCAGTGTTGCTCCTTTATATCATTCCTCTTATTTTTTAACCATATTAAGAGAAACTTTAGAGTTTTGTTGTTTTTTTTTAGGAAATTGCCTTTTGACTTTATTCATGTTCCTAGATTTTTATTTCTTTTCTATTTTAGTAGATTCTTCTCTTTGTTAATTGTTTCTTTATCTTATGTGTTTTTTGGACTCAGTCTGTGTTTACCTGTAATGACAGTAGATGATGAACTTACTGAGTTTTGATCTTTACTTTAAAAAAAACTTTGGAACTGTATTGTTTTAGCTATATGCTACATATTTTGACATTTGATATCCCATTGTAATTTATTTCAAAATATTATTGAATTTTTATTTCACCTAATTGAAATTTGAGTATGAATGCAATTTGAATTTGAAACTTAAATCCCCCTCAACTTGCAATCAAGTTACATCCCAAAAAACCCATTGTAAGCTGAAAATGCTTTTAATGTACTCAGTTTACTAAATATCTTACACTAGCAGCACACCACCCTGTGGAAATCAACTGTCTTCCCTCCCTCCAGGCTGACTGAGGTGAGGATCACTGCCGGGGACCAACATTGCAAGATATCAGATGCTATGGCATATGCCTAGGAAAAGATAAAAACTTAGCATTTGAAGTATGTTTTCTCCCAGATCTCTATAAAGTTTGTATATAAATTTTAAAAAGGCAAGTTGAATCATCACAAGTCAGGGCCAACTGTGGTATATACACAGGTGTACGCATATGCAACCAAGGTAACTGCGTAAAGTTATGGCTTGTTCTGCAGCTTACTTGGTTACTTGTGCTGCATGTCCCATGCGTACTTGAGGACATACACTCTAGTCTGTTAGGCACATGTCTCCCAGGGACATCAAGTAGTCAGGAGCTGGGTTGGCTGATCCTGGAGGCCAAAGCATCATGGCATCTCTCAGGTGTTGGAACTGGGCTGTCTTACTGACTTGGGGCTCAGTGCTAAAAAGCTGGTTATCTGGGAGGGAGACAATACCAAGTAGAAAATGGGGGAAGGAACACGAAATTGTGTGATCAGGTTGAAGCAGTCAGAAACTCAGCAGTTTACCAGAACTTACCCTGGAAATAGCTCAAGCACAGAGATGTTAAGACAGAAAGAGTGAAGTAGGAATGAACATGACTGTGAAGAGATAGCCAAGGTTACTGGTTTTGTGATTGCAGACTTGATTTTAAATCTACATCTCTCATTAAATTTTGAGGACCGTATTTTCTTTCTAGTAAAATAGAAATAATAACAAAATTCATGACATTGAGGATTATTATTGTGAGGATCAAATAGGAAAGTATTTGTGCTCTGAAAAATAGTGATGACTCAGTGGAAAATTCAGTGTATATTTGAATTATTTAATTCTACTAATTTATAATAACAATACCCATACTCATTAATAATAGTACTAAACAAGACAAAAGAAGGTATGGTGATAGGAATCTGTGCAGCTCTGCTGTGCAGGGGAAGAGGGTGCTCTCAGGACCCAGACTGGGCCACATCTGCAGCGTGGGACAGGAGGACAGGTGCAGTTTGCCCGTGAAGAGGTGCCCTTTCCTTTCTTCTTGTGTACATGAAGGCCAGCTGCACTTCTCCATTCTCTCTTGCTCTGGCACTAACACTGAGTCAGAAATTAGTCCACAGTTGATGGACTATTTCTTGACTCCGCAATTGATCCTGTAGTCTTGCCTTGGAGTTCAGCATCTAAGATGAAAAATGAAACAGTAGCTGTGTGGGTAGCGATGACCCATAATGGCGAGGCAGCACTTGTGTGTAAGGCAGTCCCCTCACTTCACTACCAGCCCTCTGAATCATCCTTCAAACGCCAGAGGCAAATGCATGCAGGTCACTACTCTAACAGAATTTCAGGCCATTTGATGAGATTTAAAGTTATTGTGAACAATACTTTCCATACGTGTTACTTTTCTTTACCCATGGGAGAAATCTTATTCTCACCCTGTTATTTTTACCTTTTAGGGAGGGTTTGGGTACTGTATGTACTGCTGGTAGCAGACCACTAGGACAGTAAGTGCAGGGCCCTGCTTGTGTCAGCTTTCACAGAAGCGACCATATATCAGGGACAAGACACTTAAACTGTCATTTCTGTAAACTGAGAAGAATGGTCTAGACCTCATGTTTCAGAATGCTCTAGCTCTGGAAATGCACAACTTACTTGTCTTAGAAGTCAGTATGTGAATGTATTCTCAGTACCTAGTTAGTATCTATGTCTCTAATGTAATTACTTAGGTTGGGAAGTCAGTATATTTATGGTTGATCTCTATTCATAGTAGTGCTAAATATATAAGCCACAGAAATATCATGATTACAGCCAAATCAGCCAACCAGAAGAATAAGTATGCCAGAGAAGATTCTTATCTGACCAATTCTCTCATGGTGCAACAGACAACCTGTGGTGTTAATAGTTTTCCAGGTGGCAGAGTGGACTACCTCATCTGGAAATTGCTTTGATACCTCTCACATTGCAATTTGTTTTATTTGCTTGGTAGAAATGATGTTGACCTGAGCACAGCAAGGTTTAGGATTAGTTCAATGGAATTGTATTTAATATCCACCTAACTTGCTCTGCTAAGCACTGTTTGTTTTTTTTTTTTTTTTTTTTTTTTTTGGCGGTACTGGGGATCAAACTCAGGAGCCTGCACTTGCTAGGCAAGTGCTTATTCCACTGAGCTATATCCCCAGCCCCAAGCACTGTGATAAATGAATAAGACATGGATTCCTCCTCAAAGAGTATAGAGTTGAAGTGCTGGGATAGATGCACGGACATGCAACTGCTCCAAGTACAGTACACCTACAGATACCAGGAAACCCGTGGTTGTATAGCACCCAGAGGACTCCAACTATGACTGTGGAAGCCTTCACAGAGAAGCTCATGTCTGAGCAGGACCCAACATATGCACAGGCTTCACTTAGGGAGAGAAGGAGGTCAAGAGACAGATAAGCAAAAATCAGCTGGACAGGAAGTCTAAGGAATGAGTGTCCAAGCTTCTGGCTTGCCTGGGCTACAGTGAATGGCAAAGAATCCTCTTGCGCCACATATCATATGTGATCAATGTATATGAACTCAAAAGGATTCCAACTCATTAAATTATTCTTACAAAATAATACAACAGCCACAAGTTTAAGAAATAAATAAAAAATGGACCTGTAATTTTAATAACAATTAAATGCCTATCTTCACAGGCACGTGTGCAGGTAGGTTGAAATACTGTTTTTGGTAATCACTGTGTTTTATTTTTGGTGATCACTTGTTTTATTTCCCAAGTGACAGAAGTCATCCTTCTAATACACACACGTGAGTTTGGATTTGGCGATGTATGGTGGGTACAGGCAGGAGGCCAACGTAGCACTGTACCATGCCTTCCTCTCCCAGCAGCCTGCAATGCTTCAAAGAGTCTGTGTTTGTGCACTGCACAATCAAGTTATGAATGAAATTATTAAAAATCATGTGCTAAAGTTTATGATCTTGGGGTACTGCATCAGTAGCTGCCCAGGGCTACGTGTGTCCCATAGATTGTGAACTGGACAAAGGCATAGAATTTTTAAAATTTCTTGTTGCATGTGGATCACATGCATTTCAATGCCATAACGTAAGGTGTGACAACAGTAATGTGAATAGGAGAGGGTAGAGAAAAGGTAGAAGCCAGGTCATGATTAGCTTTGCATTATGCTAATGAATCTATCTGAACTTTACCCTGTGGATGATTGAGAGCCACAGCTGCATTCTGAGCACAGAAGTACACAATGGTAGATCCACACATTCTGGAAGCTTTCCAGACTATTGGTTAAGAAAATTTTAAGGCAGAATAACAGATAAGAAAAAGTGTTAGGGATCTTATAAGCCTGCATAACTGTACTCAACACTCAGTCATGCCTACTACATACTATATTAGTTATTATTGTACAGTAAATCACTTTATTTGTGAAACAATACAACAGACATTTATTTTCTCATATTTGCTTTTGGCCTGGAGTCTGGACACCACGTGGGTGGGTTCTCTGGGTTTTAAGGCTGAAATCAGTTGCCTTCTGGTGCTCTACTTATCTTAAATCTCTTCTGTGGTAGGTCCAACTTCAAACTCAGTCAAGTGGCTGGTGGCTGGACTTGGTTCCTTCTGGGCTTCCCACCAAAAGCTTTGCTCCGGTCCTTCCTTGCCACATGGACTTTACATATGGCAGATCCAGCATGGAATTTCCCTTCATCAGAATTAGCAACACAAGAGAGCCAGAGTATGAAAGTGAGCAGGATAAAATGTGTGGCCTCTTCTCATTTGATCTTAACACTTGTGTTGTATTGTTTAGTGAGAAAGAAGTTCCCAGACCCAGCCCACACTAAAGGGGAAGGGATTTACCCAATGGCATACATACGCCATTGTGTAAGGAGGGGTCCCTTGAGACCTTCTTGGAGGTTGGTTCCTGTGCATAAGAGGCGTCCATTATTATTGCTAGTATAATATTTAGCAAACAGGGGAAACACTTATTCTTTCTGTTCTTTGTCTTATTATTTTACCAAAGTGAGTTTGCTGAGTATCTTACTGACGTGTTATTTGATTTGAATGGAAATTTCCTAAGGAATTCTGAAAGCATAATGCTGAATGTGAAAATAAAGGATATCCTGAGAAAAACATATACATATATATTCTCACTCCAACTCCCTTTCCTGTAATGCAGACCTAACCTGCATAGCTCCCCTTGGACTGTAGTACTTATATGGCTATAGGTGAATACACGGAATGCCAAACTAGTAGTAATCATTGAGAGGGAGTTTCCATGATTATTCTTAATAAATATTTGGTCCCTTTTTCTTCCTATCTGATAATGTGAAACTTTGGCCATTTTGGAATTTTTCATCTATGTGAAAGTTGTTTTCCTGATAAAGCGGTTCTATCCACAATAATACAACCTACAGCCACTCACCTCTGACCTTTAGCAATTACATTAATGCACATGCCCATTTCCAAAATACTGTTCATGACTATTGTTTAGATAGCCTTTATTCTTTTCACCAATAGCTTTCACAACTGTCATCTAGTCTTGGCTCTTACCCTAGCTTTGAGTGCTAGACTGGCCCCAAAGCTTACACCTGGGAAATAGAGCAAGAATTAAAGTTCAAATCTCTGAATTTCTGCTCTTTGAATCACATTACAATATGTATGTACATCTTCACCACTATCTTTTTGTTTGTGTATGAATGAAAGCGTTCTATTGGAGCCACTCCTTGTTATACCACGGTGTAATGTTTTCAGGAAGGGTCCCTTAAATAAATACCTACCAGGCAGCTGATTTCTTTGCATAAGCTGTTTTCTAGCTTAGAAAATATAAGGCTTCCCATCCATAAAATAGTTACCTAATTATTTCACCCACTAACAGTGATATGAGGCTCAATGATTACATTATAGGTAGAATTTTAAACTTCCTTGGTGAGACTAACAGCATGATTCACGTCAAGTGCTAGACAAATGTAAAATTTAGAGGGTGATGTTAATATAGAGCCTGTTCTCAGGAAGAATTGCAATTTACATCAGTTGTTTCTGATGTTTGGGGTCAAATAAAATTTAAAAGTCTTTTAAGGACAATGATCCTTCTGTAAAATATCCACACTGACAACAACCATAGCCTGAAGTTTCAGTAGCATTTGTAAGTTAACTAAAATGCAATTTTTGGATGCCAGTTAAGACCTCACATCTAGGGATATGTGATTTGCACTCAAGATGCTAAGTGCAGGTTACAGTGACCATTAACAGTAGGCTAACGCTCAAGATTAGCTTTAATAGCTTGCTAACATTAGCATAAATATAAACACTTGAAATAATTCTATTGACAGTTAAAATGCACCTTTGCATTCATAGTTGCAGTTTGGTGTATTTGGGTAGCAATCAAAGTGTTTGAAGTAAAGAATTGCTGCACAAGTAATAACACAATGAATACTCACTTAGTCTATTCATTAGTTAAATTGGCATCCTAGCAGCTTTTACAGGCTGGCAGCCTACAGTGACCACAAGGAAAATAAAGTGTGCTCTACCTCCTTGCGTTTCCTGCTCCACTTGCCTGCAAGCTCAGCGCCTCTTTATACTCCCAGGAAGTGACCCTCGTCTCCTTGAGATAGCCCTGGATCTCTGAAAAGTATGCATTTCTCCTAGGGAAATGGCTAACAGGGACAGTGGTAGGAGATCAGGTATGGGTTTCTTTTACATGGAAGTTTGGCTTGTCCTTCGAAGTACAAGGTCATTGCCCTCAATTCTCTTAAACAAAACCAAGAAACAAATTAGCTGAAATTCCTCTGGGTAGGTTGTGACTGCTGAGGAGAATGGTCTGATGAGGTGAACAGCAGGAATCGATGTTGCAGTGGAGGGGGCAGCAAGGTCAGTGGGTGAGGCTGTGCCATCGTATTTGGCTGGAATTGTTCAGTCAATACACAACCTGGCAGGAAATGACTATAAACAAGCTACCATTTTTAATTCAGGTATGTGCTCAGGGGAGGGCACTGACCCATAGGATTTCCTAATTAGAAGAATAGGAAATGGGTTACTTTTCAGACTTCTTTCAACAGAAGTATCTACCAAACAGAGTCTTGTGTGCAGAGATATCCCCTGTCACTCACCCAACAGTCCCTTCTGTGCACACAGTCACACATGCATGTTGTCACTGTTGTGATTCTATTAAAGGATGAACGTGTGCTCTCCAGGTGTCCATGTCTAAGTTGAGTTGATACTTGCTATGGTCCCTGGGAAGCCAAATCATAGCATGAGCAGTTAGTTTCTTTGTCAACCCTAAAGAGCAGTATTTTAAATTCATGTTGTGTATAATTATTGGTATCAAAATGATCCAGATAAATTATTCAATGAAAATTTTAAAAATAATAGTGGAGACCCCAGCACTTGCCATATTTGGCATCATAGAGCAATAGTGTCTTTGGAATCCTAGATCTATCTGTTACTGGCCAAGGGAGTGGAGTCAGTCTTAAGAACGTAAAAGTATTTTCATTATTTTGGTTTAGCTAACATTTCTGTTCAACATGGTTTTTATCCTCTAGCAAATCTAAAAAGTGACATTTCCAAAACTGTCCTGGATCCTCCTGTGCTCTGATAGGAGTACACAGTGTGTGTCTGGTGTCTGGTGAGGGAGGGCACAGGGCTGCTCTTCCCCTCTGTGAGGTTTCCTGTCCTTGCATAGGTTCCTTTCTCTCCTGCTCTCTCCTCTCCCCTCTCCTCCCCTCCCCTCCCTTCTCTTCCCCTCTCCTCTCCTCTCCTCTCCTCTCCTGTCCCAGTATCTCTGAGGACATATGGACACAATGTCATTCTGTCACACAAGGTAGCGAGTCACTTAAGCACAGTAATGTTCCCAACACTGCACAATTACAAATTAGCATTAAGCACTGCCATGCAGTGGACAATGACCCATAGGTTACTTAAAACTTTTGATGAAATAAAATGGAGGGAAAGTGAAGCAAAATAGAGAAAGGAAAGGAAAGAAAGACGAGCAAAATGCTGCTGTTTTGGTTTGAGTTCTGAGGAAGGATTTGGATCACTTTTCATTTCCTCTCCTAAATCAGTTTGCCTGCCAGGAGCCAGGGTCTGGGATGCACACCACGTTGGGATGAGCCCTTGCATTACCAGCTGCTGGACTCGCTGATAGAATTGTCCTTGATGTTCAGGGATAGAGAAAAAGGCAGAGACTGGGAGAGGGAGTATGTGGAAGGTTCCTGCAGAGACAGGGTGTTACAACCTGCTGCGGCGGCTCCCCACGGAGCCATGAGCTGTGTGCAAATGGCAGTCAGCGTGTGCTTTGAAGCCTCCAGCCTTGGGAACTTCAAACAAGGAGAGGACAGACAGATGATCTATGGGAAATTAATATCTAACAGGTTTAAAAACAGCTTTTCCTGTCACCTTAATCTCCTGTCTGCTCACTGACAGTATTTACCTTCTGTACATTCTGAGCATTTAATACAACACAGGCTCCCACACCCTTAATTTTCCTAAATCAGAAAAGCTTACATTTCAATAGCATCCCTGTTTTCTGTCTTGTCTTTACTTTGAACTGCTCTTTTCTCCGTGGTTTGCCAGGCTCCCTAGGGAGCACAGGAGTGAGCGTGTTTGAGGAAAGACCTGGCCTAGCAGGTTGACGCACTCTGCTTGGCCCCGCAGCCCAGCAGTCACCCCGAGGGTTACCGTGGGAAGCGTTTTTGTGACACGGAGCCTGCTGGGACAGGTTCGTGCCTTCTGCCTACTCCCTGGCTGTACATCCACATATCCTAGGACCTGGTGACTGATTTGACTGCTGGAGTAGACAAGGTGACCCAGGAGTACACTCAGGAAGGAGATGTGACAAGCTAATACCCATCCAGCCATCTCTCCCTCTCCGCACTCTGCTTCTCCCTCTTCCTCCCCCTCCTTGTCGTCTACCATCCACCCATTCATTCCTTCATGCATCCATTTGTACATTCAGGCAAGTAGTGAGCCTACAAATGTTATTAGAGCTCTTAATATTTGCCCAGAGTTATACTTGACATTGACAGTAATAGAGGAATAGTGTGTGGTCCTAACTTCAGTGCACATGTTGCTTTTACTGCCTTCCTGGTGTTAGCACTCAGAATCTCACTTCTAAGGGAATACCTCAGTCTCAAGCAAACTATGATGGCTGACCTAACTGCCACCACGTCAGATTCTAAGACAGTGGAAACCCCAACATCACCTGGTAACTTTTCAGAACTACTCATTCTAGGGTCCACTCCTGGTCGATGAATTAAAAACCCTTGGAGCATCACAGAAGTCTATGTTCCAAAAAGCTCTACTGATGATTCTGGGGCATGTTAAAATCTGAGGATCAGGGGTCCAAATTGGTCCAAACTTGTAAACAGCCAGGATTTTTCTGTCTGAAGAGGTTCTCGGCATCCTAATAAGTGGCTGACCAGCTGACTTGATAAGCTGTGTAACCAGGTGCTAAAGATAACACTGGAGTAATAATATGTATGCAATTATGCAACAGCAGAAAACTGAGTTGCTCCAGCCTGGGCTGATATCTTAAGGGTGTTTCCTCTTAAAAATATACACAGGGACAAAAGTAGTGTGGACACTATGTAAGCTGCCAGGCTGGTTGTTTCCATTTCTAGATCATATTTTTCAGAGTTGTACAATGTTTTTGTGTAAAGGCTCCACACTATTTGCTTTGCTACACTCTGAACAAATGTTTCATTTCAATAACTGCCTCCCTTCCCTGTATATGAAGCCAGTTCTAAGCACCAGGCTAGGAGTCAGAGAACCAGGCCAGTCTCCCAGCTTGGGCACTAACTGATCGTGAATCAGTAATTTAGCCATTTGGGGCTTCGTTTCTCTTATCCGTTAGTAGATGTGATAACTCTTTGGCTCTTCCTTGGAGATATTCTGAATCTAATCCTTCATCAAACTTCATCATCCTAAACTGCTATTTCTTTCTCAATGAGTAATCCACTGTTATTTCAAATGAAGGGTATATTTATTTTTGCCAAAAATGATGTGGAAAGCTAGCAGTACAAGTTATTAATACAAGTTAATGCAATATCCGGCTGATGTGTTCTTGATCTGTGTAGATTAGGAAAGTGAACATAGACACATTGTGGATAAAAATGCTTTAAATCTTACAATTGAAATCATCTCAAAGTAAGATAAATACTTTTGGAGTGCTTTCATGGGTAAAGAAGAGAAGCATCCAGAGTTATCCAGAGACTCTCTTACCTGTCTTCGTTATAATTATGGGTCAAATACAGCACATAATAATTAATAAAATAATACAGAAGGCCTGCATTTAAGGAACTGCCATTTGGAAGAAAAGACACAGCCATAGATAACACCAAAGTTTTCACAAAATAACAGTTTTGTTGCTTATGATCACTGTAGAGGAAATAAGGAGATTTTTATACATGCTGGGGAAGGATTGCTAATTTTGCAATGGAAGATATTCTGAGGATGTGACATTTGAGTTGGGATGTGAGGGAAGAGACGAAGCCGGTACCGAAAATCCTGAAAGAACCCTATTCCATGTGTGGGAAACACTGGGGTGTTGGGGAAATAGAGGTGAGAGTGGTTTGATTTCAGCTGGTGAGGGAGAAGTTGGAGCTGAGGTTGAGAGACAGACAGGGAAAGATCAGCGTGGCAAGCAATTGGGGGTTTACTTAAGCAGCAGTAGGAAGACTGGAATTTTTAAACATTTAATTTACTGTCCAGATAAGGATGCTTTTGATAGTGAAAGAGGCACCTTTAATAAGTAGACCTGGAAAATGGGCATAAACTGTGTGTCATAGGTTTTCCTTGGCTTGGAGGAGTGTGATGACACAACTTCTGCTCTAAAACTTTGTCCTGGCTGTTGTGCAGAGCATGAGCAGGAGAGTAAGATGGGACAGTGGACTGTGCAGAGCAGTGTGATGTACATGGGGGGCGGTCTGAGGACAGCGCTGCCAGGGCCCACACTGGGCGGAGCACCTGGGCAGCGTCTGTGCCAGGGCCTCGGACAGAGCCAGCGTGCTGCACAGGAAGTGCAAGTGACTGGACAATCTCAGACCATTGCAACCAGGAGGCGTGGTCTGCAGCTTAGAAATGGAGAATTTAGAGCAATGAAAATGAAGTGGTCCTTGCACCAGCAGGAGCAAGTACATGAACCTTATTACTCCTGGACATGGTTGAGGCTGACAGTTTAAAGGGGTTAAGAGAAAGGGAATGGAAAGAGTCTGCTGAGGGAAATTAGGTTATTTGGGCTGTAATGTTTTACTAGTGCTTTAAAGAAAAGTAACGGTGGCCTCTCTGTACCAACTTTGGAAGCAACAGAAGACTGAAAATCTTACATAATTCTAGTTGGCAATTTTCACGTTTAAATCCCCGCTCTCCACCAGATCCCTTCATCCTCACACATAAAACAAAACTGAGCCAAACAGGTGACACACAAAAGCCAAGCTTTCCTTTTGATTTCACATAGTCTCAAACTGCCAGACCTTTCATTTTCTTTTTCCTCTCACTGCCGAATCTTTAACAGCTGCTCTGCTTGCTGGCCTTCCTTTGCTTGCCTTCCATTACTTCTCAAATTAATACCTTTTAACTCTCATCCTAACAGCATTTAAATAAATGTCTCCCCCAAGGATGACCAAATGACGTAATACCATGGGCAATGGGGCCATTCTTCTGACCCTCCCTGCCTTGCTTGTAACAGTGTGAGATCTTTGAACTCCACACAGACCTAAAAACTTCGTCTTCCCAGCGAATCTGACCTTGCAGACAGACTGCGCCTTTTCCAGCCCAGCACCCTCAGAGGGTAGCCTAGTGCCTCATCCCAGAAATATGAATTGGATTACATTTAAACATTTCTCACTTGTTTGCTTCCAGATCCCCATGGCTGCAGATAGTGGTGTCCAATAAATATCTGTTGATTGAATGAAAGAAGAAACTGCTGAACTAATTAAACAATTGAAGCTTATTTATTATGCTCTCGAGCTTAATGCCGTGGTAAGGCCCAGGGGCTTGCCATGGTGGGGGGAGAGAGTATCCTGTATTTGTGGCAGCAGTTTCTTCATTACTAATTCACACCTTGACAGTTTGTAATGCTTATTTTTTCCTTAAAGCTCTCTGCTTCTGAAGTGTCTCTATCCCTGAAAGTGTAGCAAGGGTTTGGGAAATATCATGCTTAATGACACTTAGCCTCAAGAAAATAATACAGTATGAAATTTTATAATTTGAAAGACATATTAGAGATCATCTTTTCCAACAGTCTGCAAAATTTTTCAGCCAATACCACTCATTTCTTAATCCCTGGATAACATTTTCAAGAATGTCTCCACAATTTTATATCCATTGACAGCTCATTCTGTCCTCTATGGGCATATGTAACTTGCACCACAATACTGACCAACACCCATTCATAAGCTAAACAAATGTGTACTGAATTATTGTGTCCCCAAGGATGTTGGAGACCCCAGAAATTTAAAGATGAACAAAACCAGATTTCTCTTGCTCATCAATCGTACACTCTAGCAAATATCCATTGTTCCTTGGTTGGGCTTATGTGAAACCAGGAAAATTCAAAGAAATACTTATTTCTACCTTTTGTAAATCACTGTATTATTTTATGGATATGTTTGAGGCATTTAAAATACATATGACTAACTTTAGAGGCTATGAACCAACAAGGGAATGCCAGATGTTAAGTGTTCCACCTATTTAATAGACCATCTCACAGACAAGGACTTTAAGGTTCACCGAGAAAGTTTTAGTGGCTTATGTTCAGACATCTAAGCAACAATAAAACCAGGGCTAGAACTCAGATATGGATTTCCAATTCTGTGCCTTTCTCTTCTTTTTCTCTTTTAATTTTTCTGTAGCCTTTGATCCTCTTTATTCTTCATCTTTATATATATTATTAAAGTACCTAAGAAGTCCATTAGTAATGAACCTGTTTAACTTAGTTTAATCCAAGCTTTTCAAACTGTGATTTCCCTGCAATCCTATCATTTCACAAAGCAGTTGTCAACAGCTCCTGGGACACAAGCCTTTCACATAACAGACGTTGGGCAATGCTGCTCAGATGATAAAATTCCATCTCAACTTGTCATTTATATCTCTTACCCTCTGTTTTTCCATCTTTATGATTCCTTATTCTGTCTATACCTTCTCTTCTAAAGTCAAACAGCTAAGTAACTGTGCTCCCTGTGCAGAACAAAGCACATTTTCTACTGCGGTATCCTTGCTGCCTGCAACAGCTGTCTGGGTCTGCTTGTCCTAGCTCAGTCCTGCACATCTTTACAGCTCCAGGTCCCACATCCTCCAGTGAGTCGAGCTGGACATAACCTTCTCTCTCCTTTCTCATCCTTACAGTCTGTACCTTTCATTAGGTAGTGAAAATGCATCACCCTCTGCTGTTAGTTATCTCTGCGTGCTCATGTGTCCTTTCCTGGGGATAGGAGACTTGTCTTGTTCTTTATAACTCCCATAGGGCAAACAGTCAGTAAAACAGAGAAATCTGAACACCTGTCAGGATTCTTTCTCCCTCATTTTCACTAAATGACATCTCAAATTTGTACATCTTTTCTATTCCCAATGCTAACACCTAAATCCTGGACTGTTATTTCCTGTCTAGTCTATGTTATTGTCTCCTAACTGGTCTCATATCTCCTAGATCACCCAACTCCAGTCACGCTCCCCCTTCCTACTAGATGACCTTTCCAAAACAGAAATCTGATCAAGTTTTTCGTGCACATCCTCTGCAGGCAAAAGCCCCATCTGCTTCATGCAGCATGAAAGGCCTTTCATTGTCTGCTCTCTGACAGTTCTTATCTTTCCCCTCTTTCCAGTCCTCACCCCTCTTTCCCAGTATGTTTTTCCACACTGACCCTTAGGTGCTACGTGATTTTGAGCATGCTATTGTTTTTGCCTGGGATGTTAATCCTACCTTCGTGCATGCTCACTTTTCTGCCTGGTGCAGTTTTTCATTTCTCTTCAAAGGCTATGCTTCTGCCAGGTGCTATGTTAACATTTCTCTGAACTACCCAGGATTAGCAGATTCATATTCATGCCCTCTCTTTCTCTCTCTCTCTCTCTCTCTCTCTCTCTCTCTCTCTCTCTCGCTCAATATAATCACCAAATTATTTATATATCTTCCTCCTGGGTGACAAGCAGATAGTGATACTATTTGGATCCTCACTGTATCTTTAGCATCTATAAAACTAGGTGTAAGGAGTTCAGGACTTGTTGAATAAACAAACAGATGCAAAACTGGCCACAGTTCATGAGACCAAGGAAGTTTCCCATGCTGATGAGCTAAACCAGTGTACAACAGACACCAAGTGAGGGAAGTCCTGTGAAGGAGTCATAGCAGTTATAAGTGCTTTGTTCTCACCGAAAGGGACAGGAATTGAGAAAGTAAAGAACTAGCAAATGACTTCTGAGCCTTAATCTTCCTTCTTAAATTCCCAAATTGAGTGGAATTGGCAAGAATCTAGGCAACTCCATTGCTCTCTCTGTCATCTTCCCACATCCACTTCCACAAAGGGCTACTCCAGGAGGTATTTTAAATGGGGGAGGTAATGGGGTGGATGGTAGACAGCACCTTTATTTTTCTAACCTAATTCATTCTCAACCCTGAAAACTGTAACTATAGAGGTAACAATAATAGCCAGCCAGGGGCGTATCGGAGCCCAGATCCTAGGAAATAATTTCAGTTCCTCAAAATCTGCTTTTCCCTTCAATGTCTATCCATTCATCTTTCATCCACCCATCCACCCATTCATGCGTCCAGCCATCCACCCCCACCCACCGATCCACCAGGCAGCTATACTGGGTGCTGCCTTGTGCCAGGTACAAATTTCAGAAAATACGAAGGTATGTTTGTAGACTTTAAGATTTAGTAAATATTTTATTGTGGTTTGAGAGTGTTTTAAAAGTCTACATGCCTGACTAATGGATTTTCAAATCTAAAGATTTTTGAAAAATTAACATTTCAGGAAAGCTCTTATTTCTTTAAAAGTGTACGGATGACTGACAGTCTGGAGCTAATAGAAGAAGCCCCTGGTGTGGATGCTTCCTCATGAGTGCTACTTGAAATCCAGCTATGTTAAGGGACACTCAGAAGTAAGACTGCCTAGTGTGTCTTCCAGACAGTCCTTTGGGGCTGTTTGATCTTTCCCCCCTCAGCCAGTTGTCCTGATTGGGATGAGCGTGACACTCTGTACGAGCTGTTACTTGCCTTCCTGAAGAACTATCTGAATAGTGTTCCGGTTGCCTCACTACCAGTTCTTTGACTTGAGTACGTTGTGTGACCTTGGTGTCCCTTCTTTGCCTTACCTAAAAATAGATATAATAACAATATTAATGATATCACCTGCTGCATCGCCTACCATGTCCCTTTGTGAATATAAGTTGAAATCAATATATGTAACAGCTTTGCAAAACTCTGGCTTAACTAACTGTAAGTGTTCAACAAACAGTTCTGAAGAAGATGTTAATCTTGGTGTAAAAGTACACTCTGAAGTATTTTATATTTCCAGTTTAGAAATGTCTCCTTCCTCTTTTTCTCTTTCTGAAACTCATAAAGATAGTATGCATTACTAAGGTCAGATTTTCCCCTTTCTCACTTCTTCTTCCTCTGTAGGTTCCTGGGAAGGAGAAAATATGTATTTCCTGTATGTGAGAAACTCCAATATTTATTAGAGTCTTCTGAAAGCAGAAAGGGCTTGGTCATTGTTGAGAGATAATGCTTCTATGTTGGGGCCCCGCTCATGTCTCTAATCTCTGCCAATGTCAGGAAGGAATCACAGAAGCACTTGCACGATTCAGGATTGAGGGTAGGACAAGAAGCAGAAGAGAGGTTTTCTTGTGAGGAATGTCAGGGCTTTTCAGATCGCCTCACATGTGGAGACTTTCTGAGCACCTGTAGGACTCAGCACAAAATGGGACTCATTTTCAAGATGTGTTATAGTGTTTTGATGAGGGTATACAGCTGTGTCATTTGGGATAAAGACGTAAACTGAGTCTGGAGGAATTCACATGTGATTTTCCTCATGCCCCCTGCCTTCTGAAAGCTACACAGAGCTTAGTCTTTCCCAGGGAGCAAAATTACAGCAACACATGATGATGCATCTGCCTTGGAACAGCCCACGGGTTTTACTGGGAGCTAGTCATGTATGCAGCACACGGCCAAGTTACGGATTCCCAAAGGAACCTAAGTATTCAGGATAAACTCTACTACTTGTGCACTTGATGCATAGGGTAACATCCCTACAGAGCAGCAGGAACTCTCTAGAAATCCAAATTCTTGAACAACAGTCATGGGCCAAGCTTACAAGCATCCTTTCTCAGGGCAAATGTCCAGGAGCCACATGTTGACCCCTCCTGAGATCCATCTGCTGTTTATTGGGTTAAATGGTGATGAGGGCTGCATCCTGTCCCTGATCTTCACACCTTCATGGACACACCCTTGATTCTCAATATCTTACTTGCTAAGTACTTGTGTGAAGAGCTGGGTCTCAGAGGCCATGATAGTGCCAGTGTTTCTGATGTTTCCCACTGGGTACCAAAATAGATATTGTGCCATTGTCCTGTGATGTGACACTACCTAGAATTAAGCACTGCTTGCCATAGGCTTTTGGACCTTGCTCAGTGACTGTTGTCCCTCTCCTTGGGATGAAAGATCTTGGTATCCTAGAATTATTTCAACTCTATTCCTGGCCATCTGGCTTTCCATGGGTATCTTGCTACTGAGAATTGAGCATGCCTTTTAGTGAAGAGGACAATAGAGACAGAAATAAGATCCATGTCAGTTGCCAAAAGAAGACATCATTTTCTATTCTGTGAGAGTATTGCTTTCTAGAGCTGGAAGGGGCCTAAATACCAACACAAAAGCATTAATAAAGAGAAGGCTGCACTGTCCTATCCCAAAGTGTTAAACTGACTTCAGACCAGTGTGACCTGTAGCTTAATTACACACTTCCAAGCAGCCTTTCTAAATTAAAATGTAATCCCCCAGCAATAAGGGGCAGGTACCACCCCCGCTTTTCTCTCTCCCTTCCCTTCTCGTCTCACACCCGCTATAGTCTCTTTCCTTCTGTCTCTCTGTCTGTTCATCCTTCTGTGTCCTCTATCTATCTTTTCCTTTCTTGATGAAAAGGAAGAAAAAACAACTTGATAGATTTTCTGATAACCTTCTAGAAAGTCTCACCGGGTTACATTTTGCTTTAATAGCATTTAAGCCAATCTGCCTGATGTTGCTGTAAAGGTCAATTAAATTCACCCTAAAAATTTCACTCCTGGCTCATTATACAATTGGAAAATGAATTAGAAGCACATGCTGCCCCTGAGGTTTCTGATATTTCACTAATGAATATGTCTTAGAATGCAAAAAAAAAGAAAGAAAGAAAGAATGAATGAATGAATGAAAAGGTGTTGCAGGCCACACAGCTGTTTGCAGTCATGCTGTCTGCCACAAAAGTTTGGCACAGGTGGCGGCTTGAGATGAGTGAGCTTTAGCTGATTCTGTCCCCGGTCCACATAGGAGGTGTTCAAGTTTCCTACATACCCAGTGGTGTGTTCTGCTTGTCACTGTGCCCTCTACAGTCCCATCTTAAACCTCCAGTGAGGCATCAAGCTCACTTCCTCTCCATTAGCTGCTCGTAGCATGGGCACAAGGAGAACAATTTCACTTTAAACTCAATGTACATAAACTGGGATTCTGAGGGTAGATCTACAAGCAACGTTGGTGAATAGAGCACAGTTCTCAATAGACGTGGGCATTCTTAATTGTGATAGCATTGTAGATGTCAGATAGATAACAGCTGTGTGGAACAGGGAATATGCATTTCTGGGTCACTTGGATAGCATGGTTGGGCCCAAGGGCACAGGGAACACAAGGCTAGGGGTCAAACTAAGGAATCATTTTTAACTGGCTTTTTTCCCACCTCCAAAGAAAAAGATGTCTAACAAGAGAGTGTTTTCCCTGTCCCTGAGGGTGTCTTCTACTGAGCACAGCAGCCCTGTGGCAGCTGTCTGTCCAAGGCATTTGGATCTCAGGTAGAAGTTTCATTGATTCATTCACTTGTTTGCTCAGGCTGTATGTGTGTATTGTAGTGTCTTAAACAGTACTGACCTTAAGAGTAAATACCATTCTGCACTCTAGATGAGCACATCGTATAATTTTGTGCATGAATTGAGGAGTTTTCTTTTAATTGGTCAGGTTATTTTTTGAAAAGGCTTCTATATCTAAATTCCTAGTTTTAAAACTTGTCCTCCATTCAGGTTTTTGCTCACATTTGAGTTTTGGAGGATTCTCATATTCCCCATATGGCAAAGGCTGAGACTTTTGCTGGCCGGAAAATGCAAAACAGTATCCATTTTAGGGCAAGATGGCTGCAACCCTTGAAATGGGGATTATTGGATGTCTGTCTTTGAATTTAAATATAAATCTAGCTGAATAAACTAAAATGTATGAAGACAGTCTCTCAAACTTTCGGGGAGGAGAAAGGAAGCCTGTGCCATTCTTCTTCTGTGTCTCACAAATATTCACAAAGGATTTTAGAGTTTCAGAGTTGAAGGTCCATCGAGGTCATTACATGGCAATTTCTTACTCCTAAAATGAAGAAACTAGAGAAGCTTTCCTTAAGTATTGCTAATACAATGACCAGACATACTTCACCCAGAGTCTCTGGGCTTGTGTACAGTTTTTTGTCTTTTTTTAATAATGGCTTCTTGTGGGTTTTTTTTTTTTTTTTCTTGCTATGTGGTTCAGGCTGGCCTTGCGCTCACTTTGTAGCCCAGGCTGGCCTCGAACTCACAACAATCCTTCTACTTCAGCCTCCCAGAGTGCTGGGATTACAGGCATGTGCCACCAAGCCCGGCCAGCTTCTTCTATTTTTACAATGGCTTCTTCTCATATATGGAGCATTTAGGAAGATGGAAACACAATTTCTCAAAAGATCAAAACTGACTCAACAGCATGAAAGAAGGCATGGCAAATTCAGAGGTTTTGCTCACAAAGTGCTCTATGGTTTGGATGTGGTCTGAGCAAGTCCTCAAGGTCGTATGTTGCAAGCATGGTCCCCAGTGTGGCACTGTTAAGATTTTCTGTCTGAGAAGATTATCTCTCTGCATAGGTGGCCTCCTTGGGGATATTGCCTGCCATGCCTGTAAAAGCGGTACACTGGAATCAACAGAACCATGAACTAAATAAACCTCTTTTCTTTATAAACAGCCTGGGATGTTTCACTAAAGCAATGACAAATGGACAAAGGCAGTGCTTTTCTTTGCTGCGCCTGTTTTCTTCAGGGCCTGTCTCTGAGAAAGATTTCATTCAGGTACTATTGATGCTTCCGCTTTCACTTCCTTGTTCCCCCGCATCTTGTCTCTCATTTCAGACTGATGTGAACAAATGTTCTTGAAGTCATTTTGACTCTACTTCCCAGCATGCTGAGCTTCTTTAGAGCGTCTCCAAAAGGGGCGATGACCTAGGTCCAGAAAGTTACTGGGTCACACTTTAGCATCTCTGAGTCTACCATTCCATGCTTGGAATAGCAGGAAGATAAGCCAGTGTGAAAGCCAAGGGCTAGGGCTTAACAACAGTGTACAAGGAAGACTTTTGTCTCTTCTTTTGTAACGATGACCTGCAAATGATACATGGTGCAATGCAAGTACACACTCAGCTCTCCCCCTCCCTGCCTGCTTTCATCTTCCTTCCCTTCCCTAAAAATGCTCCACAGGCCCAAGAACATTGGTCATCACATAGGGGTTCAGGCTACCCCTTGGTCTGGGAGGACAGTACTTGTTTGTGGACATGACTACACTTAGGAGTCATTCTGATTCATTCATATTTAAAACTCAGAGGTAGTTATCATGGCAACTGTGTGATGAACTAAGATAATACAATTTCAGATAACTTATTGCAGGTCCTAATAGAGAACTTGATGAATTAGGGGTACTTTGCAAAAACGAAATTGGCAGAATTAGAAATGAAACTCATAAGGAGTGTCAGTGTACCTGGCTGAGAAAGTTGGAGGGTCCAGAAAAGGAAAACAAAAAAAGGGCAGGAAGGAGGGAGAAAGTGGTAGTCAATGAGTTCAGTTCATCAGGCGGAGAGCCATCGTTATGATAAGAAGTGGACCATCTAACCAGCTAAGGTTGTTATACATCCATCTCAAAGAGTAAAGGGTTAAGGGTGAAGGGGAGTAAAGTAGAAAAGCAAGCTAATGAAAGAGAACATAAATCAATGAGGGCCAAATGCACCAAGAGAAAGCAAGTCAAAAGCTCTTCTGCCTAATGCAGGACTTCTGGCCAGTCACTGGAATTTGTCACTTGAGGGTATCATTCTCTTGTTGCTGGAGAATGTAATGAATGAGGCTGACCCAAGAGATCCTCTTGTTGGACTAACTGGTTTCAATTAAGACTATCACAAAACCTAATTATCATTTTAAGCTTGGCTCTCAGACTCATTCTCCCTCTTGCTATAATGGATTGCTTAATGGTCCCAGTGCAGGGCTCTAAAACACTGGAGGTTTCCTATTATTTCTTGCCTCCAGCAGGGACCAGGACTTCTAGAGTGGTAGGTTTCAAGGGGAAACAGGAGTAGCAATACCCTCTCTCTGCTCACAGACACAAAGATTGTCAGCATTGAGAAAATGCTCAGCTCTGCTTTTGATATGATTGAAACTCCCACTTCAAAAAAGTTTCCCCACGGGCCACCTCTGACCAGGATTACCTGGCATTGCATGAACACAACTGGGGAGAGGAGGTTGTTACATTCTGGTCCTTTGTTGGACCACTCCCATCATAGGATGTCTCTCCTACTGCTGAGCTGACATGCCTTCTTGCTAATTCCCATGCTTTTGTCTCAGTCCTGCATTTTGCTCAAAGTTTCTGGGCTTGAACAATGCTTTGTTGACTGATTGTGGCAGTCCCTGAGTCTGGGACCATGAAAACACATCCTTTATCTCTCTCTGTATTATGCTTCTACACCGCACCCAGTGTATCTACCACCCTAAATGCCATTCTGTCTCAGTGGTTCCTACATTCTCCTTTGAGTAGTCCAGTGGGTTCTGGGTGGTCAGAGAGACACAATATCACACATTTGATTGACCATATTGTGTTATATCTGCAATGGAGAATATTTTGGAGAATATAGTTGCATTATAGTCTCCACCATGAGACAATGTGTAAATACCTTGGAAGTGGGTACTTGTAACCTTGTTTACCAATAGGAATGCTAGAACAGATCAAGTAACTTATCTAAGATCTCACACTAAAAAAAATAATAAAAACAGAGTGTTCAAACCCATGTCTGTGAGACTCTCAATTGTATTTTATTGTGTCACACCAACAAAATTTAGAATTCATGGATTGCTGGGTACAAATAAGTTGATGTCTGAAGTTGAGTGTCAGAACACCATGAATGGGTTGTATTTAGCATGAGAGCTATTGAAAATGTAATCATTACACTTTGCTTATCCAGCCTAACAATTCCCTTCTGCTCTGCACTTGATAGCTAGTTTGGAAATCAAAACCCAAATGTACCAAACAAAATGATGCCCATGGAGTCACAGTGAAGTCATGTACACAGCTTTGGCCTGGCCTGGTTGGCTCCTGCCCAGTACCTTACATATGTAAGGCCTCCCAGATACTTACATATGTATGATGCACACACCACACACCTACATGCTATAGCCGTACATCCCATACATTTATAAAGCACATGCACTGCACTCATACACATCACAAAGCATTTACATGTAATAGCATAATCATAGCATTCTCATGCACACACAGTACCCCCTCACACACACCAGAAATATACCCCATACACCGCAAGCACATTCATTACAACAATACATAACATACTCATACATAGTACACACAAAGCACATACAATCATACACTGCACTCACACATTGGATTCCTACACATGCTACACACAGATTCACACATACAATATCCAAGAAAACACATACATACACTACACTCACACACACATATTATAAACACACATGCACACAGGCTTCTGCCTTTCCATTCTTTTTTTTTTTTCCTATTTAGTCTTGTCTCAGACTTACACAGGAATGAAACACAATAAAGGCATGGCAGTGCTTGTTGGGAGTGAGTGATAGCAACCCCAAGTTGTTGCATCAGGCTCCAGAACCCAAAAGGTCAGTTGGTGGCAGAGGCATCTCTGTCCAGGCTCTGGGGCCCAGGCATCTGCCACAAGCTACTGGTGCAGGCCACAGGCAAGGAGACCTGAGGCTGTCTCCAGGATGCACTGGCCATGCTTTCTGAGTTCCAAATTCCAAAGGAATTAAAGGAATCTTCTGCTTTGATTTGGGCGACAGCACACAGCACACAGATCTTAGATAAGTTACTTGATTTCAAAGGAATTAAAGGAATATTCTGAATTAAAAGCCCACCTCATACTAGTTTGGTGTGTGCATGTGTTGTCTCTCCTTGCAAATCTGTGTCGACTAAAAATATCTGCTCACTGCAAGGTGCCAGAGATCGCTGACAAAGGAATTTGCATTTGCAGTCAGAAACACCCTCAGATTACTTCTGAACGAACCTCCCTTACATTATAAACAGGTTGGTGGATTCATCATGCCGGATGCTGCCAGGAGGCAGCTATTAAGAGATGTGGCTAGGAATGGCATCTTTCTTAAAAGGTTAGAAAACAAGTGGTTATTTTCATTACAGTGTCATGATTTTTCTGGTTTAAAAATAAAATTCACTTGAATTTAGGCTTCTTTAGGCATGCTAGGGTCTTTAGGGAAAGTAGGTTAATAGGAGATGTTGTAGGAGCCAGGTTGCCTCCCCAGTTTCTGGGGAGCGAAGCAGTGGGGCGTGTGCTGTTGCCCAAATCAAAGCAGAAGCAGGAGGGTGGCAAGAGGAGCCGGCTTGTTCCTTCCCCATCGCTTGGACTGGGGAGGAGAGGGCAGGAAGGACTCACAAGATCAATTAGCAGCTCAGAAGTAAATTAACCAGCAAATTAGCTTTTCAGATGTCCAACTGTGTCCTCTCCAAGAATGCAGTCCTACCGGGCTGCTGTTTGTGCTTTACACAAGGATAAGGAGGGTTGTAGCTCAACCTACACCCCAGACAGCGGAGCGCGGGCCTCAGTGCCCCTGCAGACAGCAGCAGGAAGGAGTGGGAGCTACCAGGCTGGAGTCCAGAGGCTCAGTGCTCGCTTAGGCAAGGATCTCCCAGAAGGAAATGACTGTGTGTGTGTGTGTGTGTGTGTGTGTGTGTGCGCGCGCACATGTGTGTGTGTGTTGCCCTGTATATCTGTGTGTACACAATGGTGATACCTACCTATATGTGTGTCTGTGTGTCCCTGTATGTATGTGTGAGGGCTGGCCAGCCCTTTTGTATTCCTGGGTGTGTATATCTGTGGATCTCTGCATCTGTCTTTGTGTATAACTATGTTTTTGTATATGTATGTGCCTCTGTCTGCCCCCTCTGTGTAAGTCAGTGTGTGTGCATGTCTGTGTATATATATTGTGTGTGTCTTTACATCTGTCTATGGGAGTCTGCTTTGTGTTTAATGGCTCTGTATAACTGTCTGCCTGTGCGTGCATTTCTGTGTATGTCTGTTGTGTGGGTCTGGATGTGGGTGTGGTTGTCTGGATATGTGTTTAACTGTGTCTGTCTATCTGCATGTGTAAGTTGAAGCACAAGATGCACAGAGGTTGATGAGGACATAAAACTGGGACTTGCTTTACATACAACTGCAGGCCAGGGAATCCCACTGCCAGAAGATGGAGCTGGAGGTACAAGTTTGAAGGAGGCAAGGCTGGCTATGCCAGCTGCCTGGGGTTTGTTGGTGACCTCAGAAGCACTGACCAGGTAGCACGGGGGAGTGAAGGAAGCACACACCCTTTCCGTGGGCAGCCATGCAATCCTGAACAGACTGTACATTCTGCTTCTTCCAAAGATGCCAGCATTGGCTGGACTATTGATGGAAGAGCGGGCAGAAACTAAGCAATACCTTGTTTTAGTTCTGTCTGCCATTGTGGGATGACTCTCCCACGCTCTGTCTACAATTAAAGCCTTATAGTTTGGATTAACCTTAGAATACAAGGCTCCCCTTGTTTTAACAAATGAGAAAAAGGTGCTGAATTCTTCGATGCTTTCCTCTCCCTCACTCTTTGTAACTCTTTCCTTTTCTGGTCAAATTTTATTAAAACCTCTTCCATCTTTCATGCCTTCCTCACCTCGTACCTAAGTTCATTTAATCAGCTCCTAACTGCTCTCTCTCCCCCTTAAATCCTTCTCCGCTCCCATCCATCTTACACATGCAACAGGGTTAATCTTCCCAGCACGGCTCTGATGCCATCAGGCTCTGTCCAGCTACTTCCACCAGCCTCCTGGCCAGCTCTAGCCTCAAGTTCCAAGCCAGAGTGGTCTCAGTCTGGGAGCAAAACTGTGTGCAGCCCACCACACCTTACTACTTTTGCACTGTCCCTCCCAAAGCCAGACTGAGCTCAGTGTTAGTCCAATCAGTATCCCTACCTCTGCATTTTCTCTGCCTCTGATGTATTTGATTTGCCCTTCTTTTATTTTATTTCCAAACAATTTCTTCCTTCACATAAGACCTTCCCCATGAGCTAGAAATATCTATCCTGCTCAAGTTCTCTCCTGGTGTTTCATTGGTGCCTTTCTGCTATAATTTTCACTTTCCCATGACATTGTGGTTATTTGACACTCACTTGATTCCCCTACCTTGAACCAGACTCACTTCTCTGGATTCCAACAACTGTTTTCCCTGGGAATTCCAAGAAGCTCTCTGTTTAGTTCCAGCAAAACAAGAATTTGAACTTAGTATCTTTTCTTCTCCTCTTCCTATTCCTTTCCATTACCCTCCTACTTTGTTTTGCACTTTACATAAGAAGGAGGATTATTTACCTTACAGTTTTGGAAACTGAAAGGCTATCAGTTTGCTTTGTGACCAGTGTGCCCACGATTGTGTCACGCCAGGTTGGGTGATCACATGAGAGCAGTTGCATGGTGAGATGCAGTCCAGGGAGGGCTAGTCTTGCTTTTTGTGTAGCCTCCCACTATCTGGAGAACCAACCAAGGTCCCACAAAAGTTACTTTAATCCCTTCTGAGGACAGCAGTTTCAATGACCTTACACTAAGTCCTAACCTATAAGATCACCGCATCACAAACAAAACTTCCAACACATGCGCACACACATACACACACAGACACACAGACACACAGACAAAAAAGAAATATACACACACACACACACACACACACACACACACACACACATATATATTTGAGGCAGTAGGGTCTTCACATCGAGCTGTATTCTTGGCCTTTTCTAAGTTTTTTTTTGGACAGAATCTTCCTAATTTGCTCATGTGGGGCTCAAACTTGCCATCCTCCTGTCTCAGTCTCCCAGAATGCTGAGATTAAAGACATGAACCTCCACTCCTGGAGTATATTCCTCCTGGAATATACGTTTTTCTTAGCTAAGGTTCAGTGTTAAGCAATTCACAGGAGTCTTGGTCAAGCTGTATGACCATGAGCATTCAGTCTCTCTCTTTAGCTTCTGTTAACTTAACCTTTCATGGAGGGCTAGTGGGGGTTAGTAGAGTTCAAATTTTAGAATTTTGACACTGTGCCCTAGTAGCAAAAACCTTGCTTTCTGTGATCAATCTTCCCCATCGGAAACTGAGGAAGGAGGAAGGATGGGTGTCAGCCCTGACAGAGTCTTCCTGCCACCTCTCCTGGCCTGTCACTCTGAGCATCCATTGTTTTAGAAGAACCTTGGTCCCAGCTTGGTCACACCCACTGCAGATCTGAAATGACTTTCTTCCTTCCATAGTCTGAAGGGCTCCCCTTCTCCTGTGGGTGACTTGGCTGCACAGCTGTCTCTGGTCTCTGTGAGCATTCCTTGGGCTTCACAAGAGACCAACCCACCCTTCCTTGTGCATCTTTTGTCCCAGATAAAATCTAAAATTCCTTCAGATGCCTCAGTTCATGCCAGCTCGTAGCCTTCCAAATGCTATTTCTAAAACTCTATGCTCTCATTTTATTTTATTCTTAGTCAGATGATCGAGTTTTAGAAACTTAAGTGAGAATTTGAAAGACTAAATTCAGTTGTGATTCTCAGGTCAGCTGCTGTCTTTTCAACCCTTCTATCTTGTTGCTCGTCCTTTTCTACCAAAGATGCTTCAGCAATCCCTAATGTGATGCATGAATTCTTAAGGCTCTGGCTTGGGCCTCCAGGGCTGAACCCTTGCTGTTTTGTGATGACCACTAGTCCCTTCTCTCCTCCCTTATATTTTAACAACTTTATTGTTGTTACAGCCATAAGCAAGCAGTATTTGCTGATCAGAGACTACGTGCTATGCAGAAATCATCTCATTTAACTCATGCCTCAACTCTATAGGCAAGATACCAATTTTACAAGATGAAAAACTGAAGCAAAGAAAGTTTAAATAAGTTGACAATTTCTTGCATAAGATATGAATCTAGAGAGTCTTGTGTTGCCCAATAAAGTCCTTACATGTTTTTGGCTTGAAGTACCTTCAGTCCTCTCCCCCAGGTGATTCAGAATATGTAAGATGGAGACTGTTTATCAGGTGAATTTTTCTTGCACCTTGCTGAAGGAAGAAACACAGCTCCCTGCTGAATACACGGAAGAAAGTTCATGGGTGTTTTGATCTGGCGATAAACAGAATCCTGGTTTTATCATTTGTTTGTTGCACAAATTAGAAAAAATTATTTTAATTTTTTGAAGCCTCTGTTTTCTTATAGGGAAATAGGACAACCATAGAACTGCAAAACAGTAGTGGAGTGACTGAGGTTCTAGATCTACAATGTCTGAGGGAACGTAGTGAGTGTGAGGAGCTCCCAGAACGATCATTGTGTCTCTGAGCAGAGAGCACAGAAGTCCTGCCTTTGCTTGGTGGAAACCCTTGGTCTGGCTGCCTGTCTGGAGTGGATCTGCCATCTGAGAGTAGGCTGTGCACTATTGTAAGCAATGCCTTTTGGAGTTTGGGCAACATCTCCGTTCCTTCCTCTCTCAGGTATAGGGTGCACCACCATCTCCAAGGCCAGGCATTCTGCTTCCTTCAAATCTTCAATGTGAGAAAATGTCCACAGAAAGGTGCCAGCTTGCACATTTTAGAACCAGAGATAAAACAATCTCCTGCCCAGAGTGTGATGTTTTCCACCAGGAATAAACCTACATGATGGCCCGCACATGCTGCTCAATGCTTACTTCAAAAATTTAAGACTTTTCCGTCACTCTCTCCATCAGTGATTGAGAATAGTTGAGATAGAGACACTGAAATATTTCAGAGGCACTATGCTAGGGGTGGTAGAATGTACCAAGATGGGTCTATTTAAGGACCTGACCTTGTCGAAGTACAGAATCTGCAAGCTGCCTTACAGAGAAGAGAAAGTGAGAAAGCCCATCTAAAAGCATTTTATATTGTTCAAAAACGGTAGCTAGAGCTATTGTCAGCTTACTATCTGTTGCTGCACATGCTAAACACCACTAGAAAAGAGTTTGTGTGATCCCACGACCTCCTATGCTTGTGTTTTCATCGGTGAGAACATGAATGGCAACATACATTGTCTGCCTTAGTCTCAGCAGCCTGGAGCTAAATTTATTGTTCAGTAATCCTCGGTTGCCCAGGCCAGGTGGTGCCTGATACATTTCTTTCCTTGTTCATTTTAACTGGTTTGCATCCATGTTTTCATTTTTAGCTGTTTGACTTTATATATATTTTAACATCACAAGCTGTCTCAGGCCATTTTTCTAAGTAGGAGCAGTATAAATCATGAGTAAATAAATAAGGCTACTGAGGCAATGAGTGACTTCTGTGAAAGTGAAGGTATCCTGGGCTGCCAGACGCAGCAGGATGGAATATTATTATAATGTGTTTTATCCTTTGAAGAAAAAAACTGTACCTATTAGCTATGAAATATTGCTTAGATTATCAATATGAAAACTTCACACGTGTGGACTTGTTTCCTCCCGAGGAATCTAAGGAGAAGCTTGATGACAGCACTGTCCCCTCCCTCCTGTTCTCTCACTGCTCTCCAGAGACTCATTGCCTCTCTGTCGCTGTGAGCCGCCTGTCCTGGCCTCATGGGAAGCCTCTCCTTTTCTTCCTGCATTTGTGACTACTGGTCCCCTGGTCTCGCCTTTCTCATCATGTACCTTGTCTTCTCCTTCGTGTTTCCTTGCAGCTTCTGCAGTTTCTCCCAATTAAGAATGAAGAGCTTCAGCGAGTTTCAGTCCTAAAACTTGGAGAAGCTGTCAGTGCCTTGAAGAGATTTCAAAGGCCCTCACAAAGTCCTGCTGTGTACCCACGCAGAATTCCCTTGGCACATTCATCGCAGGCCCCATTCATTTACCCATACTACTGGATAGAGTTTTAGCTCACGGAAGACACCTTATTACCACATCACTCTCTGTTGGTACAATTCCACCAAACCCCAGATGTAGAGTAGATTAGATTCAGCCAGATCTGGCACTAACTATGGGCAAACAGGTGAGCTGAAACAGCACTCAGGAGCTTGGGCCAGCCCTTCATTAACCTTGGGGAAGTCCTTCCTTAAATTTGACTGTGGCTCAGCAGCATTTGGCTTTCAGATAGAAAGATTCAGAACGATTATGCACAAGGAGAAATAGATATTGACATACTCATGGGTGCCCAGATTCATCAATTTCTCAGGGTCCTTCGGCCTTGTTATTTCATTTGTCTTGATTTCCCAAAAGGACCAGGGGCCACCTCACATATTGGTTTGTTCAGCCAAGATCTATGTTCACCTTTGCAAACATTCTTTCTGTTCATCTTAACAAATACTTACATATTTATGACTCTCTATGTCAAAATTTTATTGCAAAGGTTTAAAAGAGTTGGTGTGTCTGTGTGTACATGTGCCCATGTAGTTGGAAGGAAGGGGATTATGTGTAAAATGAGTGTGAAATGTGACTGTAATATTTTAAGATCATAATCAGTTTAGCAATTTGTATTCTTCTATCAGTTGGTAGTGGTTATATTGAAAGATGTTACCATTAAGAGTTTTTGAAGAATTATTTTATTGTGCTGTAGGGTATTAAACCAGATTTACAGATAATGCTGTCACTTAAAATCAGTAGCATAGCATTTAATGCCAAATGTTAGTGATTACTTCAAGGTGAAAAGAAAACAGATAAAGGTCACTTTGATCTCACTTCTGTGCTCAGAGTTCAAGATCTGGATAAAGGTGGGTTGGGGAAAGCAGGATCTATCCTATCTCCTTCTGCGCACAAATGGTTTTGTTCTCTTTGACTGAAAGCCCCACAAGACATACCACAAGGACATGCTGTATGTGCTCAAGGTTTTTACCCTGATTTTAAGAGATTTCTTTTTCTTTTATTTTAAAGAGAATTTTAAAAAGCAATAACAAAATAACATAAAAAAGACAAAAACAAAACCACAAAAAATTAAAAACAATACAGGATTTCAAAACATGATGATAGGAAATTAGCAATGGTTGTTACGTTACATGTTGTTATCATCAAAGAAGTTGCTCAGATTATCAGATGTAAGAATGCAAGATTAATCAAACAATTAAAAAGAATAAAAAATAATAGAAAAAAATTAGAAATGATACAGAGCATCACTAAACAAGATGTTAAGGAATTCAACAGTGGTTGTTATATTGTATATTGTTGTCTTCAAATTAGTTGTTCAGATTACAACTAAGCATGCAAAACTGGTCAAGAGAAAAAAGTTAAGCATTAAGTGTTCCTTTCAATAAGTGAGTAGACATCAGAATTACAATTATCCCAGCTATATTTTCCCTTCTTTCCTTGTTTCTTTTCTCCTTTCTCTCATCCCAGTTATTCCTTCCTTTGATCAATTTTTTTCCCTTTCACAATATCTATTATACCTTTTGGGTTTTATTTATTCTTTCAGGTTGTTACACTAGGGAGGCAATATGATGTTTACACATGTGAGTCTAATTTATTTCACTTATTAGTATGGTCTCTAGTTGCATCCATTTACCTATAAAAGCCTGTTTATCTTTTTTACAGCTGAGTAATACTCCATTGTATAAAAATACATCTTTTTTATCAATTCCACCATTGATGGATGTTTGGGTTTTTTCCAAGATTCAACTAGGACAAATTATGCTGCTCTAAACATGGGTGCGTATATATCTCTGTGGTATGATGTTTTAATACTTCTGGCAAAATACCCAGAAGGAGAATAGCTGGGTTAAATGTGACTTTTAATCCTAGTTTTGTGGGGAAACTCTAGACCAATTTTCACAGTGGTTGCACCAGCAATGGAGGTGTTCCACACAGCCCCTCCAGCATTTATTATTAGTTGATTTCTTGATGACAGCCATTCTTTCTGGTGTGAGATGGAATCTCAGTGTTGTTTTAATTTTTTTTTTTATTTTAGAAACATAAAAGTACAAAAACATATTGACAAACAGACACCCATTATCATAGAAAATAGTACAATCACAACTAATCTATAGACAAGGAGATATGGTCTCAACAGTAGTTGTTGTTTTATCC
Organism: Dinomys branickii; assembly: GCA_004027595.1. Classification (NCBI taxonomy): domain Eukaryota; kingdom Metazoa; phylum Chordata; class Mammalia; order Rodentia; family Dinomyidae; genus Dinomys; species Dinomys branickii. Next base: position 90,632 of record PVLD010007548.1, read on the forward strand.
ATTGATATCTTCGAATTGTAGATGTATGGACCCATATACAGACATGCAAATTTAGTCAGACAG
>PVLD010007549.1:0-90596 GCA_004027595.1 Dinomys branickii
AATTTGCATGTCTGTATATGGGTCCATACATCTACAATTCGAAGATATCAATGGATAAAACAACAACTACTGTTGAGACCATATCACCTTGTCTATAGATTAGTTGTGATTGTACTATTTTCTATGATAATGGGTGTCTGTTTGTCAATATGTTTTTGTACTTTTATGTTTCTAAAATAAAAAAAAAAAAAAAAAGTTTGGTCCCCAGCAGATGGGGCCACTGGGAAATGGCAGAAACTCGAGCTGGAGAAAGGTCTCCAAGAGCATGACTTTGAATAGGTTTACTTCCCGGGCCCTTCTCCCTCTCTTTCCTTCTGGCTGCCATTGATGAAGAGCTGTCTTTCCTGGGGCCTTCCACAATGATGTTTCTGTCTCCTCACAGGCCAGCAAAGCAAGGAAGCCAACCAACCATGGACTGAAACCTCCAAAACTAGGAGCCAAAACAAATCTTTCTTCCTTTTAAATTGATTTGCTATTTTGCCTAGAGCAAAACGTTGCCTAACACAAGGCAGAGCAGGGTAACTGCGTGTTAAAATTATAGGAGGGATTTTTTTTTTTACTTCATGTAATAAAGATAGCTGTAAACCTATCACAGTCAAGTAGCTGACAAATAGTACTGTGATAAAAAGAACATTTACATGATAATTACTAATTCTAATCTTCCAAAAGTCAGTAACGATTTAGTTCTCAGGAGGGGATAAAATCAACACATACCAAAAAATGGCAAGTCACACAGGTATTTAATGCTTCTTAATGTCTAGAGTGTTCTGTTGGAACAGCACAAACCCAAAGAAGCCTGAGCAGCCACAGCTGAAGACCTAGGAAACACCCTGGTAGAGCCTCATGTGAAATCTTCCCTGATCTGTGAGGGCCATGGCTGTAACACAGTCACTGAGCTTTCTGTTTTTCACTGGTGAGACCTGCTTGTTTCAGCTGTGTTATGGGTTAGATCTACACTGTCCTCCAAAGCTTCGTATGTTCTGGAGGTGATTGGCTCGTGGGAGCTCTACGTACATCAGAGTTGACCGGTTCAGTGCTGAATGTGGCATTAGGAGGGGACCAGGCTGGAGGTGGTCACTGTGGGTATGACCTGGAACAGTGTACTCTTGTCTCCAGCTCTTCTGCTCTCTCTACTTCCTGACTGCTATGGGGTAACCACCTTTTCTTTTGGCCGTGTCTCTCTGCTGTTCTTCCTCTGTCTTGGAGCCATGTCTTAGTTACATTTAGCCATGTCTTAGTTACATTTCTCTCGGTGCTGAGACAAAATGCCTGATACTGAAAATTAAGGCAGGAATGCTTTATTTAGCTCACAATTTGTGAAGGTTTCAGTCCATAATCAGCTGGCTCCAAGGAAGGGTGGCATGGTGAGAGGTAACAGTTCAAAGCAGCAAAAGACAGCAAAAGCAACAAGAGCAAAAGGGGTGGGAAGAGTAAGCCTCTTTTCCTCCCTTGTACTGCATATAGGTCACCCACCCTACAGTAAGTCCTTTATGCCCACACCAGCTCTGTGCCCCCCTTTCACACAGGCTTAGGATGTTCACAAAGTGAGGACCCTGGTCCCCTGCTGAGTCACTTAGTTAAACTTCTCAAATTGACCCAGTGAATCAACCATTACCAACCAACATCCTGGAGCATAAACAGCAGCCCTAGCGCATGTCCTCTACAGCCAAGATGTACAGCTGCTGAGTTACTTAGTTAAACTTCTAAAGTTCTCAAGCTGACACAGTGTATCAAACATTACAAGCCAGCTCACCAACTGAGCCAGCTGACCACTGAGCCAAAATAAGCATTTCGTCCTTTGAGTTGCACGTCTTAGGTATCTTGTCCCAGAGAAGGGGAAAGTGATGAACACAGCTGTTTGCATGTTGTCTTGTGCCTGCATTGCCTGCCCTTATAATATCCAACCTGACTCTTCCAATAAGTTCTGTCTCAGAAACCTGAGCTTCCAACCCAGGCCAGAGGAATGGATAGATTTCATTCTAAGCTCCTGGGCTGAAAGGTGGAGGAGATCAACTCCTGAGATTCAGAGGCTGTCCAGGTCCTTATTAAGAAGCTGTATTATTCTCTCCCTCATAAACAGTTTCACACAGTACCAACTTCAAATGAGGTTACTCTGAGATCGTAAGTGTGACCATTCCATAATACCAACTAAGCACATCAAAGACAAATACCAAACATCCATCTTTCAGACAAAATAAATAACGGTTATTTTGGGGCTGCTGCTATTTTTTTGTTTTTCTGAGTTGGGGGTCTTGCTTCTAGTCATGGCTGACCTTCAAGGTCACTGTGTAGCGCAAGCAGGCCTGAAACTTGTGATTCTCCTACCTGATTCCGGAACTCTGGGATTACAGACATGTGCCACCACCCAGGGCTTCTGTATGATTGCTACTTCTTTCCCACGTGTAACTATACTGATTCCTTTCCCTGTAGATGAGAACCATTTATATATCCAGTTGAGGCATTCCTGCTGACAGTATCCGCTCTAGAGTGAGTCTCCTGCCTCCTTAGACCCTCCCCAAATCATACAGCCAAGCACCAGGCTCACAGCAGTTTCTTACTAACACTCTCTTACGGAGATGCTCTAAGTTTCTCCATGGTTTATGTTGACCTTGATATAGAAAATAGAAACTCCCAATCTAAAAGATATCTGGGTCAAGTTTGTGTTCTCTAAAATTGAAGAATGAATTTTAGAAATAAAGGAGGTTAAGAGCAGAATATATTTATTGAAGGAAAGAAAGCTTCTGTCCAAGAGGGACAGAAGGGGGACCCCGAGTGGATTGTCCAGGAACCTGTCTTTTCTAGGGACCTTCCTAGGGCAAAACCACAAGGTGAGGCAGGTTCAAGATGGAAAACATGGGAACTCCGTAGGTGAGCATGAGGTGGGACAAAAGTATGGTCAATCAATATTATTGTAAGTATAATTGTTCAGGTGAAATTGATTAAATTGGGATCAAATGGGGAAGTGAGTCATGCAGCAAAAGGGCATGAATACAGAACAGGGGCTTTTCCTGTAGGAGGTTGGGCTAGTGACTCTTCCTGGCTTTTTTAAGGTGATTGCTAACTATTTAAACAATCAATCCCTGAGTTCCATCTCTAGAGAAGTACATGGGTGCATCTGTTTCATCTTTTGTCCACAGCTGGAGCTGTCTCTCCTCCACAGTTGCAAGGTATCTCACCTTCCACACTGGCTCCTTCGAGGACCTGGCCCTGTCCTATTGCCTGTAATATTTCTAATATTTCTATCTAACTCTGCTGCCTATAACAACTTCACTTCAGTAAGTAGTAAACTGAATTTGCTCAATAAGTGTATTCCCAACACTCTTTGGAGTGTAGCAAACACTTGTCTAGAGAATGAACCCAAAACCCTCCAGTCTCCACTGTACTTTACTGCAAATTTAGAGGAAGCTTCATGACACTGTGTTAAACATCCAGAGGACTTAAATAAAGCCAATCATAGTTACATTTACTGGTCTCATACAGGAGCTCATTTCCACAAAGCTGGTCTTCCTCTAGTCATGATTCCTCTCTAAGACATGCTACAAATATCTACCCAATATCTGGTTCTCCTAAAATTCCTTTACCATCAGGGTTTGTAGCCGTTGGTGACTGTCACAAAATTACCTTTTATCACAAGACAGAGAACCAGAGACAAGATTTCCAAACCTTTCACTATTGCCTCATTATTCACCACTGCTGCCACTTCCCCACCACTAGCCCTCCAAACGGTCGTCCCTGGGAAGCCAGGTCCTCACACAAGGAGGAACCGGCCTCTCACTGCTTGGTCCTCGGTTGTGTCCTTAATAAAAGAATTCAGTTCAGACATAGAGCAACCATACCCAGCACAGGTAGGGTTTACTGCGAAGTAGATTCAAACAGAGTTACACCTTCAAATAAGAAAGCAGGCTGCGGCACGAAGACATTGGTGTTGAGTACAGCAGGTGTGCATACCTTCTTATGCTACAAAACTTACCTCGGGATTCAGAGAACTATGATGATTAGGATGTTTACCATCGTGTCTCTTAGGGGTTACTGTGTTTTTTTTCTTTTTTGCTGCCATCTTTATTCCTTTCTTTTTTTTGTACATGTTTTCAGTACATAGCAAGTACATTCATCCTGAGGAGTTGGTGCACACACATATGCCATCTTAGTCTTTTTACTTTCCCTTCCCTTCATTTCCCTTCCCCTCCATCCCTAGATCCCTCCCCCATAAGCAAAAGGTCTACTTCTCTAGAGGTTATTTTGAAATGTTGTATCTAAAAAAATACCTTCCTTGTTCCTTTCACATGGTCAGTGTTCCCTCAGGGGCTTTCACCTGGTCAGAGTCTAAACTAAGTCTCAGTCCAAGGAGGGAAGGTCTTTAAAAAATGCTCCTCTTTCTGATATTATTGGGTATAGGCCATGGTTCCCAGGCATGCCATAGGCCTTGCTTTGGAAAGAGATGGCCATGTGGTCCATATTGGATAGAATGTACATAATGAGTAAACAATGTGTCATTATGTTCTGTGTGATTGATTTGCATCTAAGACCTAATAAATGATTCTAAATATATCATACATTAAAGTATTTGTTTCTCAGCTTAACTGGAACTGGCAATGCATGCTGTTTTGGACTCCCCTTTGTCCTGAGGCCCATAATGTCTAACTACTCACCTAACTCTGTGACTCATGTGGGACAGTCTGCCACTGCTGATTAGCATGGTTTCTGGACTTCCTGAAGTAATGTAAGAAAGGAAAAACAAAAACAGGTGAAGCTTCCAAATCTGAAGTTTCACTTATTTCTGCTGTACAGAAGCAAAGCATTTATGTCTTCATCTTTGCTCAACAGGGTGACTGACCAAGTCTACATATCACAAAATCCCTTCTCTGATTGTAAAATGTCCTAATCCCTTGCCAGTTTGAGCCCTTTCACCATCCTGGCCATTGATTCACCAGGGAAAGCAGTAGGCAAATGGCAAATGAGAAGAGTTAGCCTGATCTCTGACCTGCTCTGAAGATGTTTATCCTCAGAAACCCCTCTCTGTGGAAACCTCATCATCTTGTGACATAATTTCACAGATTCTCCAGGTTAATTCACAGTGGCACCAAGGTTATCTCTTGGAGCCTCCTATCTTGGTTACTTTACTCTTGTCGCTGAGACAAAATACCCAACACCCAAAATGAAGGAAGGAAAGGTTTATTTAGCTTACAGTTTGTGGAGGTTTCAGTCCATACTTGGCTGCTTCAGAGGCAGAGTGGCACATGGCAGAGGGCAAACTTCATGGCAGCAGAGCACAGCAGAAATAACCAGAGCAAAAGGGAAGAATGGCTGCAAGCAGCCTCTTTCCTTCCCTTACCTTGTAAACAGCCTACCCCCACCCAGGGGACTTGTAGCTCTGCACAGTGTCCATGCCTTCCTTTCCCATAGGCTCAGGATGTGTACAAAGTAAGCAACGTGGCTTCCTGCTGAGTCACTCAGCCAAACCTCTAGACTCCCCAAGTTGACAAAATGTATCAACCATAATATTCCACCCCTTGTCAACTTGGCAACCAGACACATTTCTTTAACCCAGTTTCCAGATATAAAGACATGCTTATATTAGAACCATAACATTTTGTTTCCATACAAATGAAAATTAAACACTTCCAACATTTAAAGGCGCAAAATAAACATTACCATTCCAAAAGGTACAAAAAGGGGGATACAGAGCGTTGAGACCAAAGCAAGTCCAAAATCCAGCAGGGCTGTCATTGTGTCCCATAATTCCACATCCAACATTTGAAGCAACTTGTGGCACATTGTGAGCTCCAAAGAGCTTGCATGAGTCCACCCCTATGGCACTTCTGTTGGTTACAGCCTCCATGGCTTCTCTCTTAGGCCTCCTTTGCTCCCTCCTTGCAGCTTTCCTCAGCTGATCCACTTTCCTGGCTTTTCTAATCTTCTGAGGTGTCCAGGGCACCTTTTGCTTCACACTCACAGCCTCACATATTGCCCTCTCAGGGGCACACTGTCTGGCCTCCCAGGCCTTCTGAAATCTGGCTGGAAGCCTCTTTAACCTCAGAACTCTTGCATTTTCCTTGTACCTAAAGCCAGGGCCATGTGGATGATGCCAAGGTCTGCTGCCATCTGGAGCAGCAGCCAAACATTTCTCTCTCTTGGCCATAGAGATCAAGTGCCTGGATCGCTGGGCACACTGAATCCAATTCTGAGGAGCAAATTCTCTACGCCGCCTCCATTCTGTAACCTAGTGCAGCCGCCGCCCCCATTTTGGAACATGGCACTCTTTGGCTTCCTTCTCAGCAATAGAGAGCTCCTCAGCCTTATCTTTGCAATCCACAGTTTCACTGGAACTTCCTTTCTAGCCAAACTCACATTTTAAATCATCCTGCTGGGCTCTTTGCTTTTGATTGTCAATATAAATCTGGCTAAAAGCCCCCAACAAAGGCCAGGCCACTGCCCCAACATTCGACTGCCTTGAAATTTCTTTTGCCAGATTAATCAGTTCGCTACTGACCTTAATCTCAGTCTTAGGCAAAGTCTCTGGACAAGAGCAAAATGCAGACAAACTTTCTGCCAAGTCATAACATACATTATCTGGAGTCCAACAGCCAATGCAGTCCTTCCCAACAGAAACCTCTAGAACCTGGTCTTTACTGGCAGGATTTCCATTAGCATTCTGGTCTTCCAAGCTCTGACCAAACATCTCCAAACCTTTCCATACTCTTTGTACAAGTCATTTCCAAAGGCTCTTGAACCACATGGTCAGGTATAGTGACAGCAACGACCCCACTCCGCTGGTACCAAATTCTGTCTTGGTTACTTTACTCTTGTTGCTGAGACAAAATACCCAACACCCAAAATGAAGGAAGGAAAGGTTTATTTAGCTTACAGTTTGTGGAGGTTTCAGTCCATACTTGGCTGCTTCAGAGGCAGAGTGGCACATGGCAGAGGGCAAACTTCATGGCAGCAGAGCACAGCAAAAATAACCAGAGCAAAAGGGGAGAATGGCCGCAAACAGCCTCTTTCCTTCCCTTACCTTGTAAACAGCCTACCCCCACCCAGGGGACGTGTAGCTCTCGCACAATCTCCATGCCTTCCTTTCCCACAGGCTCAGGATATATACAAAGTAAGCAATTTGGCTTCCTGCTGAGTCACTCAGCCAAACCTCTAGACTCCCCAAGTCGACAAAATGTATCAACCATAACACCTCCCCAAAATCTAGCTTCAGCAGATCACACAAATGCAAACTTTACATAAATGCTAAGATTTAAGTAGGCAAAAGCAAACTATTCCAAGAAAAAAACTTGAGTAGGCACCATATTGAGTTCATAAGAACATGCAGAAATGCAAAATGATAGAGGGATGGAAATATGCTTAACAAAAGAAGGAACATTAACCTGCAGCCTTAAGTTCAGCTCTTATAATTTAAATGAGCGACCCAATGTCTTTCCCTGGAATCTGAAGCACATTCCACTCAAACAAACACTAGTTCTTTGTTACAGATTAGCAATTTGGCTCCAAATTCCTGGGAACTCTTGAAGACTCTTTTTGCCTAGAATAGAGAAAATACAAGAGGCTGTTTCCTTTCCTATGGGTCTGTTTTGGGTCAACTCTCTTAACCTCCATACCCTATATACCCAAAACCAAAAACTAAGGCCAGAAGAGAAAGTCTTTGAAGGCTGGCCACACAAAAACCTTTTCTCTGTCTCTGTGTCTATCTCTGTCTCTCTGTCTTTCTCTCCCTCCTCTCTCTCTATACATATCTATCTCTCTATCTCTACCTATATTTATATCTTAGGGAATGAACCTAGGGGTACTCTACCACTGAGATACATTCCTAGTCCTTTTTGTTTTTAAATTCTGAGGAAATGACTTGTTATGGTCTTGCTAAGTTGCCCAAGCAAGACTCAAAAATGGGATCCTCCTACTGCAGCCTCCATAAGTGCCAAGATTACAGGCATGTGCCATTGCATCCAGCTGGCTCCTTCTCTTGGATGCCTCCCTGGTCCTGCCAGGCCTTCCAGGACAGAAAGTGGGAGTCTCCCCAAAGGACTTGGTTGAACCTCCATAAGGGTTACATTGACTGAGCACTTATCATGTGCTTGGGATCTTTATGGACCTAAATTCATTTTCCTGTCTTATCCACTCAGGAGGCAAACACTGTTATCATTACATTTTATACAGTGGTAGATCAAAGCAAAAAATTTAAATAACGTACAAATATACAAAATAAAAATCTCTTACTTAAACCCTGAGTCTAAATTCAGGCGTGTATTTAGTTGTGACCCAGGGAAGAGAGGAAGAAGGCATTAGGCACCAGAGCTTTGCTCTTCTGCCACACGGCCCAGATGGGTGTGGATGAGTTTCATTTTGTCCTGGTCCTGGACTGGACAGTGATCTTCACACAGAGCTTCTAGGCATAAGTCAGGGCTTTCCAAGGGCTACATGCGTGCAGTTAGTAGTAAGGGGACTGATTTTCACATGCACTTTCCTAAAATGGATTTTCTCATAACCAGTGAGGCCTACACCATCTCCTTCTCATCACCTTTCCACAACAGCACTTCTTCCAACCCCATGGGGACACAACTTTCATCCTTCTCAGACATCTGATAAGGTAAGTGGCCCACTTGTAAATCTCCTGGGCACCAAACACAGGAAAAGTTGGAGATTTTGGAGATGACAAAGTGCATAATTCTAGTGCATAATTCTATTAATTTGGAAATGAAATAGTTTTTAGTTCTTTGCTTTCCAAAACACAATTAAAAAAAATGGATCTGATGGAATACCAAAAATAAGTTTGTTGTTGTTTTATTAAATAAATATTTTAAATTTAATTTTAATTGTTACATTAAAAACATGAAAATTGTACATGTTTATGTGGTACTATGTGATACATTAATACATGTACACATCATGTAATGTTTAAATTAGGGTAAATATATCTATCTCCTCAAATATTTCTCATTATTCTCTGAAGGAGAAATTCAAATTCCTTGTACTTCTTGAAATACGTGGTACATTGTCATGCTCTATAGTCACCTGGAGGAAGGAGATTAGGGTGTGGCCAACTGGCTGGGCAGGTTGGTGTAACCTGTCAATCATGATCATAGAGATACAGGACATATGTGCACAAGCTCTGCACCTATAACCAACCAGAAAATGCCATCTTCAAGTTTTCTCAGAACTCAAGCAGGTTTTTGATAAGACAGCCTAGACTTGACATTAGCCTCAGGAGATGCAAAAGATAGCTGCCATTAACTTTGTGTCAGCTATGTTCCCTCTTTCACAGTGATCCTCTCTCACCTGTACAGTGTACTTCTTTTTCTACTTTTAATTGGCTCATACTCAACTCTATAGAACATGTTTCTCTTCCTACCTTGAATAAATGTAAAACCTTGCTACCTTTTATGTATATCTTGTCCAATTCTTTGTTCAGGGCAACAATCTGAAAAGAATTTTTAGAAGCACTCCAGGACCCTAGTAACAATACTAAGGATTGAACCCAGGGCCTTTGTACTGAGCTGCATACCCAGTCCTATTTTATTTTTCATTTTGAGACAGGGTTTTGGTAAGCTGCTCAGTTGCCCAGATGGGGCTCAGATTTGTTTTTGGCGGTACTGGGGATTGAACTCAGGACCCTGCGGTTGCTAGGCAGGCGCTTATTCCACTGAGCTATATCCCCAGCTCCGGGGCTCAGATTTGTGATCCTCCTGCCTCATCTGGGATTACAGGCATGTACCACCATACCTCATTTGTTTTTATTTCATTCTCAAGTAAATAATTGACTGCAATTATATTACTTACTAATGAGATATGCATACTGCCATACAGTGTGCAACTTTTCAAGACTGGGAATGAGATTGAGCACCAATATTCTCATTTCCTGCTTCATGTTGACCTTTGTGTTGGACTTGCTTTTTGATCACAGCAACTTCCAAAAATCAGCTTTGCAAGGATATTACAAGATCAAAGGCATAAAATGTGACCCCATGTTAAACCTGTGAACAACTTCCAAATGGCGATTTTTACTGTTTCTTACATATAGGAAATTCAAAGTATCTTAAGACACTGTTGTAGAACTTCACCTCACCTGGGTAAATGGTTTGAGAAGAAAAGACTTAGATCCTTAGGTTCACAGAAAAATAACTCTTTTTGAAAATTTTGAGTCCATATATGTCTTTTATCACAGAGAAAATTATTGTGCAATTAATAAAATTTAGAAGTATAAAATACATTACAGTGGAATAATATTCCATAGTAAAAAGAGAATGGAAATGTATTTTGGTCATATATCTTTTTAAAAGGATGATGTTAGAAATTTGCTATGGAGTTTAGATATTTTGGGGTACATTTAAGAGAATGGTGAATTTTATTTTTAAATGTATTTACTTTAAAATCAATATTAATGTCATGCCAGAAATTATATACTTCATCACTATTTAAACTTATGATGAAACAATTATATGTCAACCGTAAAGATGTGTGTGAAGAGGTCATAATTTTTCAAAATAATTTTAGGGCAATGCTTCTCAACTTTGACAGTATTGACACATCAGGCTGGGTAATTCTTTGCTGCAGGAGGCTGCCTTGTGCATTAGAGGATGTGTAACAGCATCTCCGGCCTTTATGCACTAATGCCAGCATCATTTTCTACCCAACGGTATGAGAAAAATTATCTCCAGATAGTAACAAATTCCTTGGGGAACAAAAGTCATCTCCTGTTGTGCAGTGCTGTTTTAAGAATGTTTGACAAAAATGGTACAAGCAAGACCTATAGGGGAAGCAACAACATATAATGCTTAGGAAGCTGGGTTTTAGAATTTCTGGCCCTATTTTTATTGGTCTTGGGCAAAGCAGAACATTTCTCTAAGCTTGTCTCTTGATCTTTAATGGGAATAAATTTTATTATCACTCTAGAGGGGTGTTGTGAGCCTTAGATAAGAATATGTATGTGAGATCCTTAGCAGAATCAGACATACTGTGAACTGTTAGTAAATCTTAGGCATTATTAACTCCCAACACTTCCTCAGAAATATTCTTTCTCACAGAGGCTTCTTGTCTGTTGTATCATCTGCTAAACTTGTCTGTATGATATTTGGACCTTTCATAATCTGTCGCCACACTACCTAGTTAACGTTGTTAGCTCTGATAAGAATGGCACTGAATACTAGATTTCAATATATGTGATCTTATTTTTTGGAGTCTACCTCTATATTCTGTCCACAAAGACTTATAGGACTCACATAACCTATGAGGGGTGAGGGAAGGAGAGAGAGAGAGAGAGAGAGAGAGAGAGAGAGAGAGAGAGAGAGAGAGAGAGAGAGAGAGACTCAGGAATTGTGACTATAAACTTTAGAGAAAAAGAAAGCAGAAAGATAAGTCGGTAGATTGTGCAACATGAAATTGTTTTCTTGGGAGGCAGTTCTTGCACTCTGGCCATTTCTGGACTACTCTCTGGCCTTCACCTATTCTGATTACTTCCAGGCCATTTGAACCTGCTCCGCTCATGCAGCCCACACAGCTGTCTCTCACATCTCCATACTTCTTTACCAACCACAGTCTATATCATGCAGTTTACTTTATTTTAATTTTCTTGTTGTGTGGTTCTGTGGTTTGGGGGATCAATCCCAGGGCCTCACACATGTCAGGCAAATGCTGTACCACAGAGTTAAACCCCCATCCTTGTACCACAGTTTAGCAAGTAATCATAAATTTAGGCCACGGTGCTGACCACTTGTTTTCTATGTACACCACATGGTTCCATTGAAGTGACAGCTTCTTTAGGGCAGAGGACACTCTGCATCTTTTTTTGGTATGTGTGTATCATGCTCAAACTAACACAGTAGTAAATGAGTGCTGGTCAATCAGTTCATTGTGTGAATCATCATAATGAGTGTGCTACATATGAGGTGTATGTCCTAGAAAAAATTGGAAATTTTTCTAAAAATTAATACATGATTTGAAATTCAAAGTTGTACAGGCATAACCAGTGAGGCCATCTCATGGGAACTCCCTAGTTGTCTCACACTTAATGCGCCCTTCAGTCATTGACCGTGATGGGAGGGACAGGGAACATTAGCGCCCAAGCTACTCTCGCTCATGTGCTTTTATGGGCTCTTAGAGTGCTCTCCTAAGTAATTCCCTCAACTCTGGTTCATTAACAGATGTTAACAACCCCCTTCTGGCTTTAATTAATTACCTTGCTTTGGAGTTAAAGAGGGGAATGGTTGTCAAGGGCATTATTCGCTCAATTACCCAAAAACCATAGATAATATGTGGTAATGAATTGGAAGGTGGAACATCAGCCCCTTTACAATCCCACGACCATAAACTTTGTTCTGTTCTTTAAGGTTTGTGACAGCTGCCCTTAGAAAGAGCTCACATTTGGGATAACACTAAATGGGATAAGAGGATGAGACCTCTCCATTTTCCTTCCAGCAGAAACACTGAAATTCTACAACAGTTATAAGACTTAGCTTTCTAGATAATGAGGGCCAGTTATTGAGGCTTCTAGATTTCTTTCATTGTCTACGTCTCCTCAGAGCCTGCTTTTTGGCCATTTTGCCACTATTTCATAGCTGACTTCATCCACAGGTTAGTTATTCCCTTTATGGTAAAATGACATTTCAGCTTAGATGGCCTCTGTGGCAAAATTACACTTTACTTAGGTTTCCTTTTAAAAAGCATATTCTACCAGGATTGAGTTTGTAACTACAAAATGAATGCTTTCTTCCTCCTTAAAGAAGTAATCTTCATTAAAGAAAAGTTGAAATTCATCGGATATGAGATAGTTGCTAAGGAGATGATTGGTGTCACGTTGGAGAAAACAAAGCTTCGTGCAGTAAAGAGCTAAGGTTAAGAGAAATAAGTCAGAGGCCAAGGATCTACCTCTTCTCTAATGGGAAAAAATGAATCATGGCACTTTTCACTGATGCACTTACATATGTGACTGAGATATTTTTCTTTTTACTTGAACCAAGGGAAGAGAAAGCATATCTTTTTATAATCAGAAGCCATCAGTAGTTTGGGGCTTCCTCTGATAACTATAACAAATTTTGAACTAATATTAGCTTGCAGTCCCAGAACTATGATCTTTCCAGGGTCTGTGGTAGGGTAGGAGGCCAGGGATTGATGGGGGTAAGAAGTTGTTGCAAATCACTTTGGAACTAACACCACTTGAAATGCTCTAATTTAGAATTGCATAGTATGCATTACAGTAGAAGCATGTCCACTTGCATTGATACATCAGTGAAAAGGTCCTTTCTGTGGTGTGTGTGTGTGTGTGTGTGGTATGTGTAACTGTCTGATTGGTACATTAACATGTTGCCCATCTGGGTTTTTGAGTGTGGTATGCATAATGTGTGCTGTTGGTGGTACAGGTGTGTGTGTTAGTGTGACTGTGTATGTGTGTGGGTGGGTCTGGTCACTGTATGTGATTGTTCTGTGTATGTGTATATGTATGTGAGTGATGTGTGTTGTGGTGTGTGTGTGTGTGTGTGTGTGAGTGCAAGTGAGCTTCACTCAGAAAGTATTTGTTGGGAGGAATCTTGAAGGAGGGGGCATCCAGCAAGATAGGAAAGGCCCTTCAGGCAGAATAAACGGCTGTCGGCAGCACATCAAAGAAACAGACGTCCAGTTCTGATAAAGCATAGCATGCTGCATGTGGGATCCAGGCCAAGTCCCAGGGATCTCTATGCTCATTCTTCGGCAATTTTCACGACACCAGAGGAAACAAAAGCCATTTACTTTTGTCTTGAGCAACTATGGAAACGGCAGTGTGGGACTTGCCCTTCGGTGCTGATGCATGGGAAATGGCCCTAGACAAGTCTGCTTCTTGCCCCTGCCCTGGTGTCTGTGGTCACTGCTGCTAACCTGAACAATTTGCCTGGACTCACAAGATTCAAACTTCAGTCCTTTTACTTGGTCTGTTTTCTACTGCTTTGGCAGATGCTGACTCTGCCTAGTGACTCTGAATCTGCTTCTTTTCAGCTGATAGGCACATCTTGATCCCTCCTTAGAACACTTGAATTCCACGTCATTCCCTGTATGCACTCCGCTCTTGTGTGCATGCCACATGTGTCTTTTCAGCCAAGAGTTCATTCCAGATGGTCTTTTTAGCCCATGACATAAACCTTACATGCCTCTACTTACCTATTTGAGTAAGAGGATTTAAAAGCACATATACATACACATGCACATACATACACATGTACATACATACACACACGCACACACATACACACACACACACATACACACACACACACACACATGCACACACACACACACACACACACACCATGCACACATGGATGAAAAACTCTGTCCCCCGCCATCACCACCAATCAATCACATTTGGTTGTTTCGATCAAAAGATCTCATCAGAATTCTCTCACTCTTCATCAGTCATGGTTTGGTACATTCCTTCTTGAATAGAGAAAGATGAATTGTGAACCAATGGATGAGTCTCCAGTTGTGATGACTTTTTATTCCTAGATTCAATTATCTGCCTCCCATAAATGCTATTCACAACAAAAGCTAAAGAATATTTATTTCACTACTTGTTTTCAAATTTTTGATTCCTATAGGCCACTCTTCTGTGTCAGCGGAAACCGTGTTTACAGGATCTCTTTTGGAAAGAGTGCAGTGTTGCCAGGAGCTCTGCTGCCGTCAGCCCCAGAGGAGGACAAGTGCAGATACACTGGCTGCGCAGCAAGGCACCATCGGTCCAGACTGTTTTCTCAGGGCTTCCTCACTATGAGCTGTAATAAAATCAGATAGACATCCCAACTTCAGTCTGCATTTGACATCCAACATTGTACTGCGAGGGGGTTTTGGTCTCCTGGTTCACATTTGGTTGTATTTCAGCACCTTGCTCAGTTTTGATGACATTCTTATTATCTCTGAAGGCACATAGCATTTCATTTCCCAGGTAAATCCATGTCCCTGAAATTGGAAAAAAGGATCAGGCCTATAACATGATGGGCTTGAAGTGGCTTATCACTCATGAGTAGTTTGCAGGAGACAGTTTACTTGTTTTGAGCTATATGAGTGCAGGGTAGAGGCACATAGAGAATCTCTAGTACCCTTTAGAGTAATGGCTCCATCTCCAGTTTTTCTGTCTCTGTCTCTGTCTCTGTTTCTCTCTCTCTCTCTCTCTCTCTCTCTCACACACACACACACACACACATACACACACACACACACACACACACACACAGCCATGAGACACAAATTTATGTTGCTTACATTACCCATGTATGGCACCTCATTCGTGCATTTGGAAAAATGCACTGTTGGGCAATTGTATTGTGAGAATGTCACAGAGGTTACTTATGCAAACCTAGACAATACAGCTTCCACTTTGCAGGCAGAGACATTCAGGAGGGCACTTAGAAGAGGAGCTGGAGCATATGAGACTTCTTGTTGTAATGTTGTATATTGCAATGTATGTTTTTTATTTATCTATTTTAATAGTGCTTGAAGTCCCAGAAGTTCTCATTGCCAAATCGAAAGTTTCAACACTGCTCCCAATCAATACTTTTCTCTTGTCCATATTAGTCTTGAAATCTGGCATTTATTTGTACTCCTATGGGTGAATGTCATTCCAGGCATCAATTTACAGGATAGAGAGGCTTCATTATTAGTGAAAACTTGCTCTGGAAAGTACTTTTTCACCACAATCTAGAGTTTCCAAGGAATATCTCAGCCGGCTTTACATCAGCACCCTTGGACTCACCACTCACTGTCATATTAGTAACAAGCAATGATTATTGAATCATTTAGACCACATAGAGATAGCAGTAAATTCAACTACAGAGTTGGCTCCAGCCACTTCTTTCAGCATGAGAAAAGGAACTCTACTTTTGCGGTGGTAGCCATTGCACTCAGATGGATACACTTCTGTGTCTGGTCTTCTGTACAAGTCATTCAGAGTTATTGCATGTCTGACATAGACCCTTTTTCGTGTTTGTTATGTCCTCGCCTTCAGTAGAGAAGATCCTTTAACAGCTTCTATCACTTTGCTCTCGTTCAAGATCACAGCTTGGTGGAACACATCATGCTTGACTGGTGAGCAATCACCATCACTGATTTTCCACAACTGCATCCTTAATCACCTTTATTTCCTTTCCAGGTCAACCACTCAATGAGTCCTCTTACTAGTAACATTAGTGGTACATTTTGTATACTTAGGGGCCATAACAAGCAACAACAATAACAAAAACTTCAGGAGATTATATCAAGGGTCAGAGAAAATTATGCAATCCAGAGACATGGTAAATTCAAGGTATAGGCGGCAGATGCTGGAGTAACATGGCGACTGTCTTACCTTTTTGTTGTGCCTATGTGTTTGATTAGTTTTGTGTGCCTACCTCTTACAACCCGAGCAATTACTTTGAAGACAATAATATGCAATATAACAACCATTGTTAATTTCCTATCATCTTATTTTAAAATTCTGTATCATTGTTTTTATTGTTTTCTTTTCTCTTTAAAATACAAAAAGTCATGACAATAACAGTACAGTAAAACACAACCAGTAACATAGACACATACTATCATTATTAAGTATCATGTACTTTATATGATTATATGTGCTATACTTTGATACTACTGACAAGTTAGTATACTTATACTTATTTACTTCAGCATCACAACACAATTAGGATAAAGTTGTTTAGACGGGTATGATTAGGCAACAGGAATTTTCCAGGTACATTAAATTTTACAGAACCACAACTGTATATGCTTTCCATCATTGAAGAAAATGTATCTAAAGAACCCAGGAGTCTCCCACTAGCCAAAGATGGAAAAACTGTGCATTGATAAGATGAAGAGGAACAGACTGATTTACTGGAAACACCCTAAATCCATGTGTTCACAGTGATACCAACAACAAAAACAGAGCAACAGCAACAGAACCATCTTAGCCACCTTTGGCAGGTAGTAAGGAATGAAGCGGTTGTTTTAAAAACTGGTAAGTAGAGGGAATAATAGTATATATTCTGCCATATAAACTGAGGAAAAGTCTGCTTTGAGGGAATGTTCAGCTAATATTTAAACAAGTACTAATAGGATCCCATTATTTTGAAATTGCTAATGACATAATAGATTAGGGCAAAGATTACCAGTGATTTCTAATCATACAAAGAGAGACAGTGGAATATTATCTGTCTTGGGTGGAAAACCACATATGAAATGTTATTGCAAAGAATATAAACTTTGCGTTTGATTAAGTATCTGAACCTGAACACAAGCATAAAAGGATGAGTTCAGAGCTGAGCATGATGGCACATTCCTGTAATCCTAGTACCCAACAGGGTGAGGAAGGAGGTTTGCCACAAATGTCAGGCCAGCTTGGGCTACATAATAAGATCCTTTCTCAAGCAGTCAAAATCAAGACCAAAAAAAATAAATAAAAAACAGTGAACTATTATTTCTTACCTAGCAAAGAATTTTCAAGTTTTGGAGCCTTTACAATTTCTTCCACTAAGATTCATTTTCCAAGGACTTCACTTTTACTTGTTGCCATCTGCATAAACATATGCGAGCCCAGAAATGAGAATCTCTCAGTGTGATAGGTCTGATCACCTCCATTTCCGGCCTGTACACAAAAGGAAAAAGCTGCTTGCTTTTCTCCTCAGGAAACTTGCTGAGAGCACTGGGTGCAGGATGAGATTCAAAAAGAGCAGCAGTAATGAGGAAGATGGTCAGAAAGCAATAGCAGCTCAAGGAAAAATAAAATCTTTATACGAAGTAACAGGAATGTAGGGAAGTGGGCTCTCAGATGCTATTTTAATTTTGAGCATTTCAGGGTAACACAGATTGAGTTAATGATGTTTTCCTATAGCTCCAAGGCAACTCAGAAATGGCAGGCTTCAGACTAACAGAGGTGCACTTCCTGCAGCTTTGGGAGGGGTGAGGGCCCAGGTCTGGGGTTGCACTATGTCCCCTAGCTGCCTATCTAGAGGAATGTAATAGCATATCAGGGATTTTCTATTTCTCCCTAGGCATGTGGCAATTTGCACAGATCCTCTCCTTGTCGGCCTCAGCACTGTGAATCAACTGCTCCATTTCAGTGGTTAAGAGGCTTTTATATTGAAGGAACCCCAGAGGTTCAATGAGTAAAATGAGCCTTACTAGGATAGGGAATCATTGAAGAATCCTGAATTCCATTTCACCCCGGTCGCTTATGTTTTCCGTGGGAGAGATAAAAGCATGTAAGTTTAGAAAAAAGGATTTCAGAAAATCATCTGGGACCATTTAAGATGTTTCCTACTATTAAAAGACAGTTAAAGACCAAAGAATCAACTCAAACTGAGGTTCAGCTTTTTTGGATGACTGGCGGTCGCTATTGGGAGGTTTCTTTAAGTCAAAGAAGATTGGTAGAGACACTGAATTCCAGCTCTGCTTACTTCTTTGTAAACATTTTCTCAGAATAAAACTTTTCTGGAATCATTTAATTTTCTCAACATTATTTATTCAAAAACCTAAGTCAAGAATGCTTCAGGAGCCTCAGGATAAGCACCTGTGTGTGTTTACACTTGCCCATGTGTTCACTTTCATGGATACCCTTTGGACAACTCTGTAAATTCTCTACATAATTATATAGAGACCAAATTGTTTGAATTGTAAGATCCAGGAAGACCTCCCCGATGTCTACTAATGTTGAATTTTATCACATGGAAATTTTAAAGCACAACCATTCCCAAAATGGTGAAAGGCAAAGTATTTTTCTGAAAAATGAAATGAATATTTTGGTTATTTATACCATATTGTATAGATTGTCCCTCGCTTTTTTATTTCATGGAAAAAAGGTAAAGCAAAATTTAATAACAAAATGATAAGAGAATAATAATAGTTAATACATTATATGTTATTACCTTTAAAGTAGTTGCTTGTGGTACAAAAAATGGGCACACAAATCTCTCCCATCAATATTAGCACAAACTCTTCTTTTTAATGAACACAAGTAGTATAACTTACTTGCATTTTTCCCTTTTCCATACTGTCATTTCCACTTTCACCCACCCTAATTCCTTTCTCCTTTCGAATAACTTCTTCCCATTTCACAATATCTATTATACATTTTAGACCTTATTTACTCTTTCACTTTCTCACACCAGGGAGACAATATGATGCTTACACATGTGAGTCTGATTTATTTTACTAATGAGTCTCAAGTTGTATCCATTTATCTATAAAAGTCTCAAATTTATTCTTTAGGGCTGAGTAGTACTCCACTGTATAAAAATACCACATCTTTTTTATCCATTCTTCGGTTGATGGGCATTTGGGTTGTTTCCAAGATATAGCTATTACATATTGTGCTATTCTAAGCATGGCTGCACATCTATCATTGTAGTGTGGCATTTTGAATTCTGCTAGGAAGATACCCAGAAGGAGAATAGCTGGGTGGAATGGAACCTCTAATTCCAGTTTTTTAGAGGAATCTCCACACTGATTATCACAGTGGTTTCACCAGTCTACTCTCTCACTAACAGTGGAGAAAGATTCCTTTTTCCTCACAACCCCACCAGGGAAGAAACCCTGGTCCCTCACTTATGGTGACTCAACTTCCAATTTCTTAGCTTTATGATGATGAAAAAGTGATACGCATTCAGTCAAAACTGTACTTCATGTTTCAAATTTTGATCCTTTTCCAGGTTAGCAGTGTGCAGTCGATACTCCCTCAAGATGCTGGACAGTTGTAGGAAGCTACAGCTTATAGTCAGCAAAAAATCACAAGAGTAAACAACTGCAATCTACGGGATATTCTGCTGCTAACTTACGATGTCCAGTAGATGTCTTAGTTACTTTTCCATTGCTGGGACAAAACACCTAACACCACAAGTTAAAGAAGAACAGTCTGTTTAGCTCACAGTTTATAAAGGTTTCAGTGCATAGTCAGCTGGCTCCAAGGCAGGTGGCATGACAGAAGGGCATCACAGAGGAGAAATGGTTCATGGCAAGACAGGCAGGAGGCAGCAAGCAGCAAGCAGCAAACCCATCTTCTTTCTCTCCCTTTATATCCCATGCAGGCTACAAGCCTATTGATTAGAACCACCCACACCCAGGGTGGGACTTCTATTATCCAAACCCAGAACTATGCTAAATCAATTTAGTTATCACACACTCTTAATCCCAATACCACACACCCTAATCCAGCATCACACATCCATTATCCAGCCACCCCCCAAAAGTCCCACCTATGAGAGCATGAGCCTTTGGAGGGACATCTCCATACAAGCCATAACAATAGGATAGATGCATTAAATGAACTTAACTACGATGGTGGGTTTACCTGGATATAAATACAACATAAATCAAGGACCAACTGTAATTTATATTGTTGTATATTGTATTATATATTTATATATTAAACAGTCTTTTTATCAAAAGAAAGCATTCAAACATCTAGCCTGATACAACGTATGAAAATGTAAATCACAGCTATGTTGTCTTTCCACACAGCCCTCCATCTCTACTCAGTATGTGTTTCGTTGCAAATGCGTGGCCTTCTGTGCTCTTCGTGATTTTTCAAAATTATAATAGAAACACATAACATAAATTTATAAACTCCAACATTCTTTAAGTGCACAGCTCAGTAATGCTAAGTATGTTCCCAGTGTTATGTCCCCAATCTCTCGAACATTTACATCACGCAAAACTGAGACATTACACCCATTAAATAACACCTCTCATGTAGTTTGTGTAGCTCAGTGGTGAGGTGTTTGCCTAGCATGTGTGAGGTCCTGGATTAAATTCTCAGAACCACATGAAAACAAAGCACTTCCCGTTTTCCTCTGTTCCCCAGACCCTGGCAACCACCTTGCAATGGCACTTTAGCAGTGTTAAATTTAACACTTTAGCTACATCAAATAAGTGGAATTAAACAGTATTTATTTTTATTGACTGGCTTATTCCACTCAAAATCCCCATGGTTAATCTATGTCATAGTAATGAAAAACAATTTCTATACTTTTCAAGAAAGAATAATATTCATATATGTACATATACATATATAGTGTTACATAAGGGTTGAATAAATTAGGGATGTTAATGTAGGAACAAACTCAAAAGACACTTAGGCTGCGTTTATGATCTCTGGCTAACTTATGATATCCAGCAGGTGAGGAATATGGCTCATAAAGGGAAGTGAGGAATACAGGGTGACTTTAGAATTTGATCCGAGGGTGGATGGTGATCCCAGTGGATGGTGGTGACAGTAACTGAAATTAGAGAATACATAGAAGATCAATCAGGTTTCTGGGGTACAGGCACCAAGAGCATGATGAGAAGATAGAAGAAATTGGAAAGTACCTATAAAATACAGAAAGAGATATCGGTGGGAATATTGGAAGAGTAGGCCTGGATTCCCAGGGGGACAAGCTGCTCCGATAAATAAATGGAGCTGTAGGGAACTGATATCACTGAGGCAGATCACGCAGGGTGGGAGGAGACGATGGAGGACAAACACTGGGGAAGCCCAACAGGGTGAGGAACATAGGAAGAGATTAGTAAGGAGCCAAAAGAAAATCGTTCTCTAGTTGGCCAGGGAAGTGATACTGAAAATTATACTCTGAACTTGACAACCAGATAATTATCGCTTGGGCAAGAACATTTTCAGTGACTGATAAGTGTGGGTCCCAGACCACAGTGGCCTGAGGATGATGAAGAACTGGAAACTATTAGTGTATAATACTCTTTCAAAACTTTTGTAAAAAACAGGGGGTAGGAGGTTGGGCTTGAGAACTAAAAGAAAGGTTTTAGTTCTACTTTTTTTTCTGAGATGAATACTTTTATAAGCTAAGAGAAGGAACAAATTTAAAAAAACTGCAAATGGAAGAAAAGGGGAAAATTTGAAACAAGATCCTGAAAGGAAAATAGATGGACTCGCAAGTACAATTAGAAATATACACTGCAAGAAGAGGATCCTTCTTCCCCCAAGGCAGTAGATAAGAACAGATGTTCAGGGTATGCATCTCTCTTTTGTAAGTGAATTACTTTTCAGTGCATGTTACAGGAAGTCTCTTAATTCAGCAGTGATGGAAAATGGATCAATATCTTTCTCTACTATTAAAATAACAGAAATGTGAATCCGATTGCCTTTATTTCTATTTCTCTCGTATGTGAATGCAAATTAAACCTTTTCTACAAATTATCTCTCATTTGCATGAACCCAAAACACTAGAAGTCTCCTAGGCATTGCTCCTTAGGATTTCCCATCCAAACAGGGATACTGAGTCCCTTGATTGCAGGGCTACTAAGCAACCATGTCGCTGTCCAACATCATGTACCAAAATAGCCTGAAACAGGAAATAACTTCCATGCAAATATTACTCCATACTTTCCATCGTTCCCTCTCCTCCTATAAACTTGGTGTTCTTCAAAAGAGGAAAGTCTGGCGTACCACTGTCCTTCCAACTTGAGACACCCAAACTTTCCATAGATATTTCATATACCTACACGTATTAATTAAGAGTGTGAGAGAGAAACACCTACTAGAGTTACTCCCAAGCATATGAGTTAGATACAGCATAATTTGCTGCCTTTCTCCCAAGCTTTCCAGGGACCACTGCTCCTGAAGCTCTCGCTATGCTTTACTCATCAAGTGCCTTCTAGTATTATACCCACTTTGCACTCACTAAGCACTTTCTCCCACCTTGACTCTTCTTTTAAAACCCCTATTTATTACCTAAATTTTACTTTTCCTTCAAAGCACAGTCAACATTCCATTTTCTCCATCAATCTTCCCCAAACAGGCCCTGAATGCCTGGATTGTCTGATCTAGGGCCTTTCTGAGACCAGTAGCAAATCAAGACTGTTTTATCAATTGACAACATGTCCTGGAGCCATCATGTGTCAAAGGATATGCTATAAAGTCTTTCTGTCACTATTTGATCTTCTGGGACTGGAAAATATCAATATAAATTAAGGAACTTCAAAGCTGCCAAGGTTGGTAAGCAACAATGTGTACGGTACAGTCGTTAAAGCAAAGAGCACATTACTCCTAAATCCCACATGAAAAAAATCAAATGAAGCATCACAATCCTTGGCTTGAAATTATACTACAAAGTGAGTATGATAAAAATCAGCATGGTATGGGCAACAAAAACAGACCTGAAGATCAATGGAACAGACTAGAAGATGTTAACCACAAACACACTCAGCCGCCTTATCTATGACAAACTGGGAAAAAGTTTTAGTCAACTGTCCCTCAGACAAAAGATGTCTATGTAGAATGTATAAAGAATTGAAAAAAAATAGGGCCTCCAAAATCCAAAGACCCAACCCAAAAATGGGCATCTGAGATGAATACACATACACACTTCTCAAATGAAGAAATATAAATGGCAAATAAATATATGAAAACAATAAGTGAAATAAATCAGACTGACATGTAAACATTGTATCATCTCTCTAGTGTAAAAAACTGAAAGAGTAAATAAGATCCAAAGAGTATAGTAGATATTGTGAAAGGGAAAAAAACTGCTCCAAAGGAAAGAACTGGGATGGGGGAAAGGAGAAAAGGAAGGGAGAATTTATATGTGTGTGTGTGTGTGTGTGTGTGTGTGTGTGTGTGTGTAATATAGCTAAGACAATTGTACCACTAATTTCTATTAATTCACTGAAAGGAATAGTTAGTGCTTCTGTTGTTTGGTCAATTTTGCATGCCTATATCTTGTAATCTGAGCAACTACTTTGAAGACAACAATACGCAGTGTAAGAACCATTATTAATTTCCTATTGTCTTGCTTTGAAATTCTGTATCACTTTTATTGTTTTTATTGTTTTTTCTCTCTTTCAAATAAAATTTAAATAAAATTTTAAAAGGAGAAAGAGAAAAAATCAACAAAGATAGTGTTGAACAGTGTACATTTCATTAAAATAAAATCTAAACTGACATTTCTTTCTTTGACATTCAGAGTAGAATTTTCTAATAAGAGCACAAAACTCTGGGTACCACTTCATGAGAATTGTGAATTCAATGTTGGAATAATTTTGTCAGATATTGAAGTTCTGGTCTGTTCATGATAAGTCTTCATCTTACCTACAAAATATCTCATTACACAATGTATTCACTTTTGTGTCTTCAGCAGAATTGTTCCCCTCAAGGCAGTGGCCTTTCTGTATCTTTGGGAATGTAATTTAGCAGGTATTATTTCAGGGGGTGGACATCACTGCTGCTCTCTATTCCCTCTATGAAAAGATTCATGCATTCTAAAGTCACCTCCTCTCAAGACCTAAAGAGATTTTATAACATTAACTAACATCCTTCTACAAGTCAGTAAGTAACTGCATTATTTTGTGTGTGTGTGTGTGTGTGTGTGTGTGTGTGTGTGAGCACATCCTCTATATACTGAACAACACCTCTTTATCTAAAAGCAAAGACTGTACATATCTGAGTTACAGTTCTGTTCTTTTATTTCAAACAGGGTCACACTTTGTAGTTCAGGCTGGCTTTGAATTCAATAAGTAGCTGAGGCCTCAAACTCACAGTGATCTTCCTGCCTCAGCTTCCTGAGTGTTGGGACTACAGGTGCATGCCAATGAGCCCGACTCTGTATAGTTTGTAAAGGTCAAATTTTCATCCACAATTACACAGAGTGAAGAGGATGTAGTGACATATACCCGCAGTCCCGGTACTCAGGAGGATCGTGAGTTCAAAGCCTGGGCTACATAAGGAGACTCTGTCTCAAAAAACAAACAAACAAACAACAACAAAAGCCCTCATAATGATACAGAGCAGCCTTTACAATGCATGTTGCTAGAATTTCAACATTAATAGGTTTTAAATAGGAAGGCAAAAATAAGAAAATAAACTATTTCAGTATCATAGAACTGATTTCACTATAGTTTCAAGAAACATAGAAATTAAAACTTGAAAGTGGAGAACCTTGAGCAGAAAAATGTACTGAACTAGTTCGTCCTTCCCATCTCCTGTAACTTCTCAGCAAGTAAGTGTGTTTGACCTCAGAGCTGTTTGTTTTCCCTCTATTGAGACAGAGCTGTTAATAAGATTTAATGTGCTCACATGGATCCATAGGCTAATAATAATAAATAAAAAAGCATAGAGTCTGGGACCTTCCTGCCCTGTTGATGCACAGAAAATCCCTAAACTGAAAGTTGTTCTGTGTTCCTCTACTCCCCTCTGCTGGTAAACGCCAATATAGTTCTTATTTTTTTCTAAAGTCATATTGATAGGAATAATGCAAGCATGTTTTTAAAACCATAAGAGAACATAACATTGACTATAATGAAAAATATATTCAATCTTTTCCTAAACAAATCTATTTCAGTCTGAAAATCTGACAATTATTTTTTACAGTAGGTCACTGGCCTATATAATTTGTCTCTAGTGCTCAGCTATGTCTCTCCCACATTTACATCAGCTGTATGGTCCAGAGGTTGCAGCTAGGTAGGTAGAAGAGGAATCACATTTGGCCATAAAACTGAATGAATTTGGTTGAAATAATATCTCTCCACACCTTATATTTAAATTAAACTACGTAGACTACAAAGCATTCTCATATATTATTTTATCTCAAAACAGTACCATATATAGATATGCACATTCTAAAATTGAGAACTTGTTCTTCCTGCAAAGCAGAAAAGATCCCTGTGGCCAGGTGTAAGTAAAGTCATGGAAAGACTCGCACCTGTGCGCTCCACCTGTCCCTTTTCCGTCACTTCCCACAAGCCCCTTTCTTCTTTCCCATGTAACCCAGAGTCTAATGCTATCAAGTGCTCCCCTTTAGAAAATAGTGCTTAGAACACCTATTACAATAAATGTCTCATCTCTCTGGATAATTTTCATTTGCAAAGAATGTAAAAACTAAACACAGTTGGCTGGGGATATAGCTCAGTGGCATAAGCACCTGCCTGGCAAGCACAAGGTCTTGAGTTCAATCCCCAGTACCGCAAAAAAAAACAAAAACAAAAACAAAACTAAACACAGTGCAACCAGTACCCCTAACAGGAAATTCAGGGATCAGTAAAGAGACTTTTTAGATATCAAGATTTTCTGTTGTCATAGAAACCAAAAGATGAGTTTTGAAACAAAACTACTTTGAAAGTCAGCACTGGGGTCCCCACACACAGGAAAGCTAGGGCAACCAACGTTGCCTGCTTGTTAGACTGAGCTTGGATTTGGGGAAAAAGCAGATCCAACTGGAATCTCACACTATTTAATGGCTTGAGACTTTGTACAATTTTCTTAACCTGTCTAACCTCGACTTTCTTGTCTGTAAAATGGGGATGCTGCCCAGTTCACTGAGATGGTGTCAGGATTAATACCTGGCATATTATACCCAATAAATTCTAACTTAGTTACTGCCTCTTCCCTTGATGTAGCTTATCAAATGGCAACATAATTTAAGTTTTTGCAAAAGACTACACAGTAACTTCAATAATTTTTTTCAGTTAAGGTGAGTGAGCTTTTACCTTCTGAGCAACTTTTCTTATGGAATATTTCCTAGAAATATTTTTAAATCTGGTCCCCAAGCTGCTTTATACCAACATTTTTAACAGGTGTAGATGTGCGATGAATGTAAGACATCCACATAGTTTCATATGCAGCATGATCAAAATATGCAATGAGTGCTGCTGCTGGGTGCCATCCAGCATACAGGTAGGGACCTTCAATATGAGAAGTGACACATCAAACCTTAGTAACCGTATGTCACACGCTTTAACTTGTTTGGTACAGTCAGTTGGTTGTGAGCTACAGTTGAGGGATGTGTTTTAAAGTATACCATATATCATGGGTCACAAAATACACATTAACATGAAACTTTGTTTCAAACTGCAACTTAAAATGTTAAAACTAGTTAATGAAAGAGGAACTTGGGCCTATAGTTATGATTCTGATATCAGAGTGATACATAGAAATCACCTAGTTCTCCCCATGAAAAAGGATATCACCCATCCAAATCCAGCATCAAGACGAAGTTGATGGTATTTTTTTACAGTGATGGAGTTGTGTGAGCTGAGTTATATCCTGGACATTAGAATGAACTCTGATTATTACAAGGGCTTCGAGCATTGGAGAAAACCTAAGAATTGGGCAAACGGTCTCATCCTCCATCATGACAATGCTCTCTGTCACACATAGCTTCTGGTATGACAGTTTCCGTTAAATAAAAACTTTTTGATGTGTCTCCATCCACTTCATTTACTGGATCACTTATCTTCCTCAAAGTCAATGTGACCATGAAAAGCAAACCTTTTAAATCAATTCAGTGGAAGGACAGGTCATTCATTTGAGCCAGTCAACATCAGAGATCAGGGGTCTGATAACCATGCAAAACCTTCGGTATTACCTCACCTATCTTTTTACATGAGTCATGTTACATTCCAGTGTATGAAGATGTCTCACGGGTTAGTTCTGTTACCAGCCATCTCTTGTCTTTCCTTGTGTCTTAAGAGAAAAACACTCCCCATTTCATTGAGTCCCATAGAAACAGGGTTCCATGAACACAAAGATGGCTCAGTGAATTAAGACTGCTAGCGGGGGTTAAGCGAATCTACCTTTGATTTAAGTTGAGTCATAAAAATGGTCTGAGGTAGTTCATTCTTCTCATCATCTATAAATTCTGATCAAAGCCTAGGCATTAAGACTTTAGTACCTCATATATTTTGTGGATTATAGTGGTGTGCTTTACTGTGATGAACTTTTCAATATTCTATAATTTGCTTGACTGATCTGGAAGCCTCTTCTGCTTGCAGCATTATTGACATCCTCAGGATACCCATAGAATAAATAAACACACTAAACTCTGCAGGGAAAACTTGCAAATGGGGGATCTCACACCAGCCACATAACTCTAGCAGGGGGATAGGGATGCTACACTCACTTAGCCTGGTATTAAGAATTTGGAGGTGAAGTTCAGCTGAGGTCTTTTCCATTCATAAAGCAGAAGAAAGGATCACACATGAAGTATCCCAGAAAAGGATTTTTAGCATGATATAGAACACATAGTATAACTCGCATCTTTTAGCAACTCATCTAGCTGCCAAGGTTCCCTGAAGGCAGAGACTTCTGACTTTGTACCAGCTATAAGTTTCTGTAATAAAAATAGTTAATATTTATTAGGGTCTTTGATATCCCAGGTAAAGTGGCAATAATATTACATGAGTCGTGTTATATTCAAAACAACTCTTTGGGGTGCATATCCTAATAATTTCCATTTCACATATGATGAACTTGATGCTCAGACAAGTAAGATAACTTGCCCACAGTTAAATATTAGAGCTGGAAGTCTAACCCAGGTCACACGACCTCCCTCTTCAGGATGGACCTAAATATGCACCACTGAGATTTCCTGCAGCAGGAAGTACAGTTGTGTTATGGTTTGTCTCTGCATGTCCCCCCAAATCCTCATGCACTTATGGGGCAGGCTTTTAGAGTTTATAACTGATCCATGATCCAATGCTGAGATTATGGGTGTAAGAGGTGTACCCGCCCTATGGGGGATAGTTTGCTGGGATTATGGGTGTGAGAGCTATACCCTAGGGCAGATAGTTTGTATATGTAAGGGAGAGAAAGAGGCAGCTGGCTGCCATTCCTCCCTTCTTATGGTTGTTGCTTTGCTGTGTACCACTACCATGAACTGTTGCCCTCTGCCATGTACCACTGTGCCTCAGAACCAGCCAAGTATGGACTGAAACCTCCAAAAACTGTAAGCTAAATAAACCTTTCCTTCCTTCATTTGGGGTGTTGGGTATTTTGTCTCAGCAACAAGAAAAAAGTAACCAAGACAAGTTGATTGACAACCTCAGGCAAAGGCCCTTTGCTTCCTTCACTATTTGCACCCAGGGCTGCTCCCAGCCAATGACTGAAAGTTACAAGTGCCGGCCCACTCCTGTGGCATGCAGGCCTCCTTGAATATGTTACTTTGGATGAGGAACTTCCCATCAACCTATCCACATTTTCTTAAAATTGTGCTATAATTATAGGTGTTTCCTATTCAATTCTTCCTCTCCCTATCACCTATGCTGTTTCGTAGGTATCTGAACCACAGTCTAAAGTCTGTCCCTGTTAGTACGTGCTTCCACCAGTACATCCTTCCCAGTACTTCTCTCCAGTACATTCCTGAAAATTAATCATCTAATCACATCTTAACATCTGTTTCCTAGGGGACCTAGCCACATAACGCCCTGTATCAACCAAAGGGCTGTTCTGCAGAATGGCATATAACTCTCTATCCCTGTCTGTTTATGCAAAGGTCAAGCAAGTACTGCCAGTGACATTTTGGAATGGTGAAATGTCTGTGAGTGAAAGACTTATGATGATCTCACACTATTATTTTCCTCATTCTCATTTTATACAATTCTCCCTCTTTCCAGAGAGGGTCTTGCTTTATAGCTCCAACTGGCCTCAAACTCACTATGTTGCCCATGCTAGCTTCAAACTTTTGATCCTCTTGCCTCTGCCTTGCTGGTGCCTCTGCCTTGCTGGATATGTTCCTCTGGATGGTAAACATATATGATATACAACTAAGTATACCTTCCTTATAGCTGAAAGTCCACAGAAGCCTCTTTGACTAAATCTTGGGGACACAATGTGAATGTAGAGACAGGGCAGCCCAGTAAATACCAGGGCAGCACAAAAGAGTATTCTCTAAGGGTTTGTATGAATATATCATAGAGTACACTAAAGCTCATTTCCCAAACACCACCCACCAGAGTGCTTTAAAATAATTACAGAGGGCTGGGGATATAGCTCAGTGGAATAAGCGCTTGCCTAGCAAGCGCAGGGTCCTGAGTTCGATCCCCAGTACTGCAAAAAAAAAAAAAAAATAAATAAATATAAAATAAAATAAAATAAAATAATTACAGAAAAGAAATGCAGCCATCAAATACTAGGAATATTTGCCCCATTCCCTCAAGTGTTGGAAGTCTAAAGGAACAATAGTGTATTAAAGGCCCCCAGAGAAATAAAGCAAGGCTTTTGGGACAGGGAAGGAGCTTGGCCTGGGGAAGCAGCACCTGCACAGCCATCTCTGTGGAATGGTCTGTTGGCAGTTGAGGCCTGCAGCATGAAAGCAGCCCAATTTTCCGTGGAACTCTCCATTAGCAGGTGTGGACTCCCGCAAAGGAGCAGCCCTGGGCTCTATGGTCCTCCACATTGGGAGGTGAGGCCTGCTCACCCCTGATGAGCTACCTGAGAATCCTTGAACAGTGGCCCCTGTCTGGCCACGATTAGATACATGGCTGAGGCCCACATGCTTTCCATCTACAGCCTGGAGACCTGGTACCAAAGGCCAGAATCCCCAACCACAGCAGTTTGTGGTCTGAGCCATGTACCCCAGCAACTGCCTGGGGATCCTGGATCCAGTGGTCCATGGCCTGCTAGCACCTTGGGATAACTTTGATGTCCAGGTAAACTAAGGTCCCTAGAGTCCTTCAGTGAGCTGCCTGGGTAGCTTTGTAGCTCAGCACTTTTCATGTGGCATCTAAAATGACAAGATGTAGGAGCCAAATGCAGTCTCAGAACTCAACTCCACCCAGAACAAGTCCAGGAGACACTGACATAGGAGAACTTGGAAGCCACATACCTGAAATCTCTCAAATGATCACATCTGAAGTAAAGAAATAACTATCAGGCCATAGAAGAGATCAGATCTGAAATAATCTCTCAGGCAAAAAATGAAATCATAATGATAATGAAAGAAATGCTCTACACATCTAGGGAAGAAACAGATAAAAAAATAGATGAACATAGGCAACAGATGGAAATGTTACATGAGCAATTTAGGAATGAATTAGAACTCATGAAACAGACTCAAACAGATTTCCAAGAAATCAAAAGTTCCACTGAAAGCTTGCAAAACCACTTGAATGAAGCTGAAGATAGGATTTCTGATCTGAGGGCAGCATGGCAGCTAGTGATTGTGAAAGGAAGGGTCTCTTAAAATCATCAAGGATCCAGGAAAAATCAATCCAACAGCTGCAAGATGAGGCAAAGAGAAATAATGTCCAAGTAATAGGAGTCAATGAAAGAGCAGGAGGCAACACAAATGACCTGAAAAGAATATTTGCAGAAATAATAACAGAAAATTTCCCAAGCATGGAAAAAGATTCTGATGTGCAGTGAGGCATACAGAACTCCAACTATCCATAACCAAAATAAAACCACACCCACACATATAATAATCAAGACCTCAGATATCCAGCAAAAGAACAACATATTAAAAGCTGCTAGAGTAAAGAAACAGATCACCTATACAGGAAAGCTCATCAGAATCACAGCAGACTTCTCGACACAAACCATGCAATCAAGAAGAGCTTGGAGCGAGGTATTACAGGTTCTGAGAAAAAACAGCTTCTAACCCAGACTGATGTATCCTGCAACTATAGTACTCGAAAAAATAGATCAAAGAGGATTTCAATAAATGGAAAAACATTCCTTGCTCATGGATAGGAAGAACCAACATTGTGAAAGTGGCCATACCACCAAAATTGTTGTACAGATTCAATGCAATTCCCATTAAACTACAATTAGCATACTTCACAGATCTAGAGAAAACATTCCTTGAATTCATCTGGAACCAGAAGAAAGCTAGAACAGCAAAAGCAATGCTGGGAAACAAGGACAAGTCAGCAGCAATCACAATCCCCGACCTGAAATTATACTACAAAGCTACTGTAATAAAATCAATATGGTACTGGCTAAAAAAAAGACCTGAGGATCAATGGAACAAACTGGAAGATGCAGCCACAACCACAAACATACTCAGCCACCTAATCTTTGACAAAGGGGCCAAACAAGCTCACTGGAAGAAAGACAGTCTCTTTAATAAATGGTGCTGGAGAAATTGCCTTGCCACCTGCCAACGACTGAAAATAGACCCAAGTCCATCACTATGTACCAAACTCAAGTCAAAATGGATTACAGATCTCAATATTAAAACAGAAACACTATAACTATTGGAAATGAAAGTAGGTAAAAATCTTGAAGATACAGGAGTAGGCAGAGAGTTTATGAACAAAAATCAAATTGCAAGGGAAACACTTCAGAGAATCAACAACTGGGATCTCATCTCACTGAGAAGTATTTTCACATCTAAAGAAATTATCAGCAGAATAAAAAGAAAACCCACAAATTGGGAAAAAAATCATAGCTGGCTGTCCCTTGGACAAAAGTCTTCTATTTAGAACATATAGAGTTAAAAAACATTTACTTCCCCAAATTCAAAGACACAATCCAGAAATGGGCATCTGAGATGAATACACACTTCTCAGATAAAGAAATACAAATGGCAAATAAATATATGAGAAAATGTTCCACATCATTAGTCATTCAAGAAATACAAATTGAAACAACATTGAGATTTCATCTCACCCCAGTAAGAATGGCTAGCATTAAGAAATCAACCAATAACACATGCTGGCAAGGCTGTGGAGAAATAGGAACTCTTCTCCACTGCTGGTGGGAATGCAGATTCGTGAAACCACTGTGGAAATCGGTTTGGAGACTCCTCAGCAAACTAGGTCTACAGGTCCTATTCAACCCAGCTATTCCCTTTCTGGGTATTTTCCCAGATCTGAAAACATCATACCACAGCAATATATGTACACCCATGTGTACAGCAGTGCAATTTGTAATAGCTAAATCATGGAAGCAACCCAAATGTCCATCCACTGAGGACTGGATGAAAAAAGCTATGGCATTTTTATATAATGGAATATTACTCAGCCATAAAGAAAGATAGTCTTGAGGCTTTTATAGGTAAATGGTCACAACTAAAGACCATACTCATAAGTGGAATAAATCAGAGGTCCATGCATAAGCAGCATATTGCATCACTGGTATAGTGATCACTGAAAGTGTGAATATAAATGAGAAGGTATGATAAACAGTGTGAAATGAAAAGAAACATATTTTCAGGTGCAAATGTTTGATTGATTAATAAGTGGAGTCACATGTCTGGAATGTGCCAGCCCCCAGAGACAGTAGTTCCAGAGACAATCATTTTGGCTTTGTCTGAGTTACTTTCTCATTGCTAGGACAAAATACCTGACACCCACAAGTTGAAAAAAGGAAAGGTTTATTTTAGCTCACATTGCTAGAGCTTTCAGTCCAGAGTTGGGGGCCTCCAAGGTAGGGCAGCATGCAAAAGGACATCAGAGAAGAGAAACAGTTCAGGGTGTGGCAGGCAGGAAGCAGCAAGCAGTAACATCTTCCTTTCTCTTTTATCCCATCCAGGCCTGTTATGGTTGATACATTGTGTCAACTTGGGGAATCTAGAGGTTTGGCTGAGTGACTCAGGAGGAAGCGGGGGTGCTTACTTTGTATACATCCTGAGCCTGTGGAAGAAGAGGGCATGGAGATTGTGTGGGAGGTTCATGACCCCTGGCTGGGGTAGGCTGTTTACAATGTAGGGGAGGAAAGGAGGCTGCTTGCAGCCATTCTTCCCTTTAGCTGGTTGTTTTTGCTGTGTGCTGCTGCCTTGAACAGTTTGCCCTCTGCCATGTGCCACTCTGCCTCTGAACCAGCCAAGTATGGACTGAAACCTCCACAAACTGTAAGCTAAATAAACCTTTCCTTCCTTCATTTTGAGCATTGGGTATTTTGTCTCAGCAACAAAAGAAAAGTAACCAAGACAAGGCCACAAACCTATTGGATGATACAACCCACACCCCATGTGGGCCTTCCCATTATCCACACTCAGAGCTAAGCTAAAAAAATCACTGGACTAATCTAGTTATCACAACCCTTAATTGATATTTACGTACTCTAAATCTCGCTACATTCAAAAAGCTGCACCTATGAGCACATGAAGCTTTGGGGAGGCATCTACATAAAGCCATAGCAGGCTTTGTAAAGGAAAGTTCTAGACCTAATGTGGAAGCTGCACAAATCATCTGACTTCAAGCAGGTATGCAGGAAAAACATTCAGGGAGGCCATTTGGCAACTACTTCTTTCACTGAGTCACAGAAAATAACACTAGGTGAGATCATATCTAAAGAAAATGTCTGTATGCCACCTAGTGGCACTAAAAGCAAAGCCTAACACCACTTAAAGATGATTTGGGTGGTTTGTGGCTGAGGCTGGGAAGAGACAGGCATTCAGATCTCACTCTGCCACCATTGAGATTCTTCTGAGCTCTTCATGCTCCATCAACTGCCTGGGGATTCCACACCTGATGGCCCACCTCCCACTGCCATCATGGGGAAAGTCTGACACCTAAGAAAATTAGGGACCATAGAGACCTTTAGTGAGCTATCCAGGAAGAATAGGCTTGGTGCTTCACCTCTGGCATCCAAAATGACAAGACAAAGGAATAAAATGGAATCTCAGAACTCCACCCAACCCAGAACAAGTCCAGGAGACATCAACATAAAAGAACTTGAAAGACACATACATGAAACCTCTGAAATAATTACAACTGAAGTAAAGAAACAACTCCATCAGGCCATAGAAGAAATCAGATCAGAAATAATCTCTCAGGTAAAAAAATGAAATTACAACAGTAATGAAAGAATTGCTCAGCACATCTAAAGAAGACACATGTAAAAAAATAGACAAATATAGAAAAATGTTGGGAACATTAAATGAACAATATAAGGCAAAATTAGAATGCCTGAAACAGATTTTTCAAAGAGATATCTAGGAAATCAAATCAAAACCTGGCAAAACCACTTGAATGAAGCCATAGATAAACTTTCAGGCTTAAAGATGATTTGAGTGGCTCATGGCTGAGGCCTGGAAGAGACAGATATGAAGACAACATTGCAGGTAACAATAGTGAAAGGAAAGATTTCTTAAAAATAAAAAGAAAACAGGAAATATCAATTCAACAGCTGTAAGATTATGCACAGAAAAGCAATGTAATGCTTGTAGGTGTCAATGAAACAGAAAGAGTCCACACAAACAACATAAAAAAAAACATTTGCAGAAGTAATGGCAGAAAATTTCCCAAGCATGGAAAGAGAATCTGACATACAGATAATTGAGGTATACAGAATTCCAACTAGCCATAAACAAAATAACTACACCCAGACATATAATCATAAAGATCCCAGGAATACAGCAAAAGAACAGAATATTAGAAGCTGTTAGAGAAAAGAAACAGATCACCTATAAAGGAAAGCCCAACACAAACCATAAAATCAAGAAGAGCTTGGAGTGAGGTATTCCAGGTCCTAAAACAAAGCAACTTCAACCCAGATTGATGTATCCTGCAAAACTATCCTTCAAATTAAATGGAGAAATAAAATATGTCCATGACAAAAACAACTGAAGAACTTCATGAGCACGAAACCAACCCTACAAAGAGTACCAAAAGATATTATAGAAAAAGATAAAATGGACCACAATTTCAAGAACAACAGAAAGGAACCACCAAGCAGAGCAAGCAACTAAACAGAGAGCAAAAGTAGGAAACCAACAGCAGGTAAATAATATGACAAAGATAAGTCAACACATTTCAGTTATAACCATTAAAGTAAATGGCCTCAATTCACCAATCAAAAGAATCAGGCTGGCAGAGTGCATCAAGAAACAAAATCCAATAATATGCTGTATGCAAGAAACACATTAACTCAAAAGAAAATTCACAGACTGAAAGTCAAAGGATGGAAAACGAAACTGATGGGACAGGAACCCAGAGAAAAAGAGGGTAGCTATTTTGATTGCAGACAATGTGAACTTTAAACCAAGAATAATCAATTGAAAAAGAAGGTCAAAGAGATAAAGAAGGTCAATACATACTTGTTAGGAGAAAACTGCAAGAGGAAGAGATAACAATCATAAATGTGTATGCACAAAATATGGGAGTACCCAACTATATAAGACAAATCTTGATATGAAAAACCAAATAACTAATAACACTATTGTGATATGGGACCTAAACACCCCATTGACACAAAGAGGTAGATCTAACTAGACAAAACATTGGCAAAGAAGTAACAGATCTGAACCAATCTGTGAACAAATGGACTTTGTGGATGTTTACAGAGTGTTCCACCCCACAACATCAGAATATACATTCTTCTCAGCTGCACATGGAGCATTCTGTAAAACAGACCACATTCCAGTCCATAGACCATGCTTAACTAAATGCAAAAGAATTAAAATCAACCCATGCATATTATCTGACCACAGTGCAATGAAATTGGAAATTAATGACAAAAGGAACTCCAAAACTCCATAAACACATGGAAATTAAATAACAGCGTCCTGAACAAAAAATGGGTCACAGATGAAATTAAACACTTAGAAACACACAAAAATGTAAATACAACTTACTAGAATCTGCAGGATGAACCGAAAGCAGTCCTTACAGGGAAGTTTATAGTGGTGAACTCATACATCAGGAAAACAGAACAAGAACAAATAAATAGCCTAATGCTGCACCTCAAACTTTTAGAAAAGGAAGAACAAGCCAAGCCCAAAGCCCAAAGAAGGGAGGAAATTATAAAGATCAGGGCAGAAAGTAATGCAATTGAGACGAAGAAAACATTACAAAGAATTAATGAAGCAAAGAGTTGGTTCTTTAAAAGAATAAATAAAATTGATAAAACCCTAGTCAACCTTATCAAAAAAGGAAAAACTCAAGTTCATGCCATAAGGAATGAAAAGGGTAAATTCAGAAAATCATCAATACCTACTTGGAAAATCTTTACTCCCATAGGATGGAAAACACAGAAGAAATGGACAGATTCCTAGATATGTATGAATGAACAAAGTTGAATCAAAAATATAGAAAAATCCTGAATAACCCAACATTAATTAATGAAATAAAAAATGTGATCAAAAACCTACCAACAAAGAAAAGCTCAGGTTCTGATGGATTCACAACTGAATTCTACAAGATATTCAGAGAAGATTTAATGCCAACACTCCTCAAACTCTTCAGTGAAATGCAAAAGGAAGAAATTCCCCCTAAGTCATTTCTGGAGGCAAGTATTATATTGATACAAAAGCCAGAGAAAGACCCAACCAAAAAAAAGACAGCTACAGGCCAATCTCCCTAATGAACATAGATGCAAAGATCCTCGATAAGATATTAGCAAACAGAAGGCAGAAAATCACCAAGAAGATTACGCACCATGATCAAGTGGGGTCATAAGGATGCAGGAATGGTTCAATATATGCAAATCAATTAATGTCATACAGCCTGTCAACATAGCCAAAAACAACATGATCATCTCAATAGATGCAGAAAAAGCTTTTGACAAAGTCCAACACTCATTCATGTAAAAACCTTGCAGAAAATAGGTATAGATGGTCCTTACCTCAATCTGACAAACAGATAACATCATACCAGATGGACAAAAACTGAAAGCTTTCACTTTAAAATAAGAAACAAGACATGGATGTCCACTGTCATCACTCCTATTCAACTTAGCTCTGGAAACATTAGCCAGAGCAATTAGACAAGACAGAGAAATAAAAGGAATAAGGATAGGAAAAGAAGAAGGGAAATCATCATTATTTGCAGATGACATGATACTCTATATGGAAGACCTCAAAAACTCCATCAAAAGGTTCCTAGAATTAATAACCAAATTCAGTTGCGTAGCTGAATACAAAGTCCACACTCAAAAATCAATAGCATTCCTATACACAAACTATAAACATACTGAGAGAGAAATTAAGTATATCATACCTTTCAAAATAGAATCCCAAAAAATTGAAATACTTAGGAATCAATCTAATGAAAGAAAACTATAGCACTCTCAAAAAAGATTGAAGAGCATTTCAGAAAATGGAAGGATAGTCCTTGCTCATAGATGGGAAGAACAAACATTGTGAAAATGGCCATACTACCAAAAATTTTGTATAGATTCAATGCAATCCCAATTAAAATATAATTAGCATACCTCACAGATCTAGAGAAAAGATTACTAAAATTCATCTGGAGCCATAAGAGACCCAGAATAGCAAGAGCAATCCTGGGCAACAAAGACAAGTCAGGTGGCATCACAATCCCTGATTTGAAATTGTACTACAAAGCTACTGTGATAAAATTAACATGGTATTGGCAAAAAACAGACCTAAATATCAATAGAACATAATGGAAGATGAAGTCACAACCACAAACACACTTGGCCACCTTATCATTGACAAAGGGGCCAAACAAGTTCACTGGAAGAAAGATAGCCTCTTTAATAAATAGTGCTGGAAAAACTGGCTCCCCACATGCAGAAGACTAAAACTAGACTCATGTCTATCACCATGCACCAAACTAAAGTCAAAATGGATTAAAGATCTAAATATTAAAACAGAAACACAAAATCTACTAGAATAGAAAATAGGTAAGAACCTTGAAGACATAGGGGTAGGCAGAGTGTTAATGAACAAAAACCAAACTGCATGGGAAATACTTCAAAGAATCAACAACTGGGATCTCATCTTATTGAGAACTTTTTCCACATCTAAAGAAATAACCAGCAGAGTAGAAAGAAAACCCACAAATTGGGAAAAAAATTTAGCCAGCTGTCCCTCAGACAAAAGACTTCTACCTAGAACATATGAAGAACTAAAAAATATCAGGCCCCCCAAATTGAAAGACCCCATCCAAAAATGGGCATCTGAGATGAATACACACTTCTCAGATGAAGAAATACTAATGGTGAATAAATACATGGATAAATGTCCAACATCATTAGTCATTCAAGAAATGCAAATTTAAACAACACTGAGATTCCATCTCACCCCAGAAAGAATGGCTATCATTGAGAAATCAAAGCATAACAAATGCTGGAGGGACTCTGGTGGGGAAAAAGGAACTCTTCTTCACTGTCAGTGGGAATGTAGACTGGTGCAACCACTGTGGAGATTACAGTCTGGAGATTCCTCAATAAACTAGGATTAGAGGTCCCATTCAAGCCAGCTATTTCCCTCTTTGGCATTTTTCCAGAACTAAAAACATCATACCACAGTGATATATGTGCACCCATATTTATAGCAGTGCAATTTGTAATAGCTAAATCATGTAAACAGCACAAATGCCCATCGACTGAGGAATGGATAAAAAAGATGTGGTATTTTTATACAATAGAGTATTACTTAGCTATAAAGAAAGATAAACCTGTGGCTTCTAAAGGCAAATGGTCACTAGAGACCATACTCGTAAGTGAAATAAATCAGACTCACTTGTGTAAACATCGTATAGTGTGAGAACCTGAAAAAGTAAATAAAATGTAAAAGATACAATAGATATTTTGAAAGGGAAAGAAACTCTTCAAGAGGATAGAACGGGATGAGGGAAAAGAGAAAAAAGAAAGAAGTGAAAAATAAGTATATATGCATACAGAAGATAGCAAATATAATTGTACTACTAATTTTTATTGCTTTATTGGAAGGAACAGTCAATATTTCACTGTTTGGTACATTTTTACTTTCTATGCACCAGAAATCGAACTCAGGACCTTGTGCGTGCCAACCAGGTGCTTGTGCCACTGAGCTATAACTGTGGCCAGTGTTTAACTGTTTGATCAATCTTACATCCCTATGTTTATCTGAATAACCAATTTAAAGATAACAATATATAATACAACAACCATTGTTAACTTCCTATCACCTTGCCTGAAATTTTATATTGCTTTAATTTTTTATGTTGTTTTGTTTGTGTCTGTGTGCTTGTTAATATGTTTTTATTCTTTTATCTTTAAAATAAATAAATAAATAAATAAAAAATGATTAGCCTTTTCTGAGTCTAGAAACACCGTGTAGGGTTTCAGATATAGTGTTTGGCTGGTTCCAGAGGTAGATATGGTTGTTCGCTGAAGTGAGATAAAATAAAAATGTCTAGGACTGGATAGCCATATTGAAAAAATTTAAAATTTTATTCATTTTTACTTTCTGTACTGGATAAATTCCAGAGATCAAAGACATAATATAAAAAATAGAAAAAGCTTGGGCTGGGGATATAGCTCAGTGGAATAAGCGCTTGCCTAGCAAGCGCAGGGTCCTGAGTTCGATCCCCAGTACCGCAAAAAAAAAAAAAAAAAAAAAATAGAAAAAGCAGTACAAGCATTCACATGGGTGAATTTGATTATAATTTCAGTATAGAAAAACCATTCCTACCTATGATCAGAATCCAAAAATACTAAGGAAACAGATTGATTAACTGTAAGTTACACGAGGAGAAAGAAGCAAACAGTCCAAAGAATAAGGCAACTCATAGCACAAAAGACTAATAAAAGGTTTGCAAGTTTATTAAAAGGAAAGACACCCTAACAGAAAAAAAAATTTAATGCAAATAGCCCTTAAATAAAAAGCTTGGTTTATATATTTTAGTTCTCCCACTTAAGGAGTGCCTTTTACTTTGTATCTTAAGCAGATTAAATATTTACAGGGTTATAAGTTCAAATTAGAAAACCAGATATATTCTAAGAGGTCCAGCTTCCGTATTTGTCCTCTCCTGCCCCTGTTCCTATTCTCCCCTTATCGGTGACCATTTTTGTTAGATTTTGGTTTATCATTCCACTGTTTATTTTTGAAAACACAAGTATTTCTAATCCCCCCTTATACATAAGTTTATATACTGCACATTCTTTTGTACACTGGGTTTTTCACTTTACTTCATAACTATAACTTTCATATTTCTTATCAGCTTCACAATATTTTATGGTATGCATGCTCTATTTGAAAATTGCTACACTTCAGTCATAAAAAGAACACTGTTAAACTACACTGAAGTATCATTTTCCACTAATCATCAGTCCAGTAGGAGTCTGACCATCCTTGCAGCTGGAGAGGCCGTAGGTGCACAGGAACTCTCAAACACTTCTGGAATGAAGACAAAAATTGCACAACTCTTATTAAGGAGAATTTAGCAACGTTAAACAAAATGAGGAGTTCTTTCATCCTTTGAGCTAGCAATCTCATTTGTAGAAACTGATGCTAAAGATGCATTGGCAAAACCATACTATACATGCAAAAGGAATATTTTGAACTAGTAAAAGACTAGAAATAGCCAACATATCCACGAGTGTGGGCCTGGTTGAATAAGCTGTGGTACATACACACATAAGCAACAAGAGTTATGTCCAATATATCTAAAACAGTACGGTGAGTGCACATCCTTGCTGGAGTACAGTAAAGAAAAATCATATAAAATTATTCATCAGTCATATGCTAACACTATTATTGTGGTTTAAATTCTTCATTGTTTTTTATATATGTACATATGAGCATGCATAAAGTAAATAAACAATTATGTTGATATTACGAACGAATAATTTTTTTTATCAGTACATGTTTGCAGTATACACAGCCTTGGGGAGTAGGTACATATACGTAATACAACTTTTCTTTTTAAAATCCTTTCCTTTTTCTTCCTTTAATTTCCTTTTCCTCATTTTCATCTGTGCTGGTATTATCAGTCCTAGCACAGGCTTATGGAATATGTTTACATTCCTTGAAGTTATTAGGTTAAGAACCAATATTTTCATAAGAGAAAGCGGGCACAATGCAAAAAAAAAAAGTGATTTGGATTTTTTTTTAAACCACTTAGCCATGTTTTTTTAAAAAAAAAACCACCATGAAAGCCTGGGCGTGAGTCTTTAAAAAAAAAAGTCTGAGCCATCTGTAACCCAACCCAATGCGCAGTTTGGAGGAGGGTTGAGGTTAAAGACACATAAACTATTTTTAAGGTTATGTCTAAAACAAGTAAAAAACAAAAGAAATAGGTTCAGTTTTATTGTAGCAGGAAATGCTCCGCCAGCCAGTGTACTTCAGTTTGTTAGTTGCTCAGGTAATAGTTCCTGTCCTGTCTCTCAGAAATGGCTCCTCACTGCAATGTATCGCGGGTTACTATAGTGCACACTGTATAAACCAATCCCCAAAGTGACAAGCCATTCTGCCTCTGTACTTTCCAATATAAGCCCTAGACTATCACAGCCTGATTTTGGGTAGTGATCCCAATCAGTGCCCCTCAATGTAAATAAATCTGCCTCCGAATCCTGGGTGTCGTTTAGGTGTTTCTGCTTGCCGTTTCATTATCTCAGATGCACTATTTCTTGTAAAAATTTGGCTTTTCCTGTGGGCCTTTGCCTTCTGAATGCTTCCACCCAAGCATTTCACCTTATCTTATAAAAAATTTTTTTGAAAATTTGTATTAGTGCGTGTCTGCTGTATACAATGACTGTGTGAAGTTGGTTCGTGTACATAACACATCTTAATCCTTTTTATTTCCCCTTTGCCCCTTCTCTCCCCCTCCCTCATCCTAACTTTTGACAGGTCAATTTCTACTGATTCTTCAGATCAGCTAGTCCTAGACGCGTTGCTCTCATTCATCAAGGGAATGATTATTCCTTTCCCTAGGGCACGTCTCCCCATTAATAAAGTGTCCCAAATTCCTCTTCCCTTGGAGGTCCAAAACCCTGCTTCTAGTCATCATCCTACACTATATAACAGGCCCTCAATAAACAATTTGAAAAATAAAACAAAATGTTTATCTTCCAATTTGTTCTTATCTCTTCACTCGAGACTTCTTTAGATTGAGGGTAGAATAAGGACTTGAACTCCAAGCAGAGTAAAATTGTTCTAAGAAAACATTACCTATTTAAATTCATTCTTTGAGCAAATAACTCATTTAGCTCCCTGCACGGCCGTATTAGTCAATGGGAACTAATACAGCAACACTGGAGGCATAATTTCCGTAAGTGCTCTAACCAGACCGCGAGAGAAGGGTCGGGCGGCAGTAAAATTAGAACACTATATGGACTGTATTTACATCCAGTGCTAAGTGCCGGGTGTGGTGCCCCACTCCTGTAATCCCAGCATTCCAGGAGATTGAGGCAGGATTACCGTTAGTCGGAGGCTACCCTGCACTACAAAGCAAGGCCATGAATGAATGCATGCATGCATGAATGAATCAATCAGTCAAGTTTCCCACTCTCCCAGAAATTGGAACATCACGGTAGGATTGCTGCTGTTTGGGAATGGAAAAGCAGCTTGGGAACAGGAGCCAGGCAGTGCTTCAGGTCAACCAGATGACCAAGGTTTCAGCAGCGGAGGAGGAAGAGCTCCTTCTAGCTTTCTAAATCCACTGTAACAACTATTTCCGAGACTTCGCACTCCTGTACTTGACTTTCTCATGACAGATCTTCTTTGTTGTACTTGACTACCTATAGAACAAGACTTAAACATTGCCGTCCGTTCCGAAATAATAAGCAATTTTCAAGGTCTAAATTCCCTCCCGCGCTCGTAGCTTACAATTACCAGAACCAGCGTTTGTGAAAGCTAACTCCGATTGTCTCACCTCGGGCTCCGTAGAATCGGTTTCATCCGAAAGGGGGCCTTCAGCTCCTTCGGAGGTTAGAAAAAAGGATAGTGAGGTGTCTGTTTTACTTCCTCAAATCTCTTGTCTGAAGAGTAGCCCAGATAAATTCAAAAGCACTTTAACAATATTTTTCTTCAAAAGTATGACACATGAAGGAGCAAATGAAACTCAGTTTAAATTTCTTAGGTTTACCCACCTCATCCTTTGGGGGTGCCCCTTCACCGCAACCGTCCTAGACAGGCATGCTCTAGCCACCCTTCAAGGGTCCTGATTTTGAAAAGAGGAGTTGACCAATCAGGTGCGGAGTACTGTTTGGCGCTGCCATTTGAGCCTGGGCTGAGACTGCGGGGGGAAGCTTCTGTGCATCGGCTGTGTGCGGAGGAGGCGGGGGCCGGCTCCGGCATGAAGAGAGTTGCTTGGCTTTAGTGCAGTGGGATGTGTAGGTGGGGTGCCGCCGGCAGGCTGATG
This sequence comes from Dinomys branickii, assembly GCA_004027595.1. Lineage (NCBI taxonomy): Eukaryota > Metazoa > Chordata > Mammalia > Rodentia > Dinomyidae > Dinomys > Dinomys branickii. Next base: position 43,693 of record PVLD010007549.1, read on the forward strand.
GGGCAGAGAAGGAGCACCCTGTAAAACGGGGTGACGGCGGCGACCAGCCCGGGCGGGGACCGGGACTGGAAGAGCGCCTGAGCAGCCGGCTGGTCCGGAGGCTGGGCTGGGCTGGGCTGGGCTGGGCTGGGCTGGGCTGGGCTGGGGCGCGGGGCCGAGAGACTGAGTCCCTGCTGCGCCTGTTGGGGTTGGAAAGACAAGCAGGGGTCGTCTTTGCATTTCAGAGAGAGCTGGCGCGGGCTAAGTGAGGTTCGAAGGGAAAGGATCATTGGAAGTGGTGAAAGGCTGGCAGCGGGCCTAGTGCACGGTACCGAAAGAATCAGGGAGTAAAAAGGGAAGTCACTTAAGGGACTAGCTGAGAAAAAGAAGGCTGGTGTAAGTGCAAGAGTGAGGCGTGGCTGGATCCCAGGGTCTAGAGAAGAGGGTGTGTGTAAGTGCAGAGAAGGTAGAGGTGAAGCCGTGGAAGTGGCTGGGGCCCGGAGCCGGAGGGGTGTTAGACCTGGCCGGAAGGCAGAGGAGCGGAGCGCTAACCTGAGAGTGTTGGAGAATTGGAAGACGTGGTGGCGAGCAAGACTCAGGACCCAGATCTTGCCCTGGAGAGGGGACAACGCGTCCAGGATGTGGGATCCGAGGCTGGTTAGATTGGCGTTGCTGCAGCACCTTCGGGCTGCCTATGGTATTAAGGTCAAGGGTGGCCGTTGGCAGTGCGATCGCAGGAAACGTGAATCAACAGCCACTGAAACAGGGGTAAGTTCTAGGGAAACGGCGTTTACGTTAAAGGCGGACATTACGGCCGGTACCATCGCCCATTACCATGTCATGCTAGAATGTGTGACTCTAGTGTGAAGAAATATAGTTAGGTGCATCCTAATTCGATCCATGTGATCACCTGCTATTGAAAGCATAACTTCGTTTTCAGGAACTTTTGGTCACTGAGAGAAAGTTGCAAGATTTTCCAAGCTCTGTATTATTAAAATTTTGGACTAGATAATTGTTAAATGCAGGAGGCGGGGATCTTGTGAACTGTAGGATGTTTAGTAGCATCTGGCTCCAACTCACGAGATGCCAGTAGCATGTCAGTCACATCAGTCAAAAGTGTCTCCAGATGCTGCTTATTTCCTTACTTCGTGGTGCTGCTTACAGTCTACAGTAAGTCTCACCTCTTGTAGAGGTTCAAATGCAAGTATAAAATTAGTGGCAGGTTGTTTTTAACCTGATTGTGCAAGACCACTCTAGGTAATGCATGCAGATGCTTACTCTTGTGATCCGTAGTGTCTTAAAACTTGAATGTGCATTTTTTAAAAAATGAGTTTTAAAGTGGTGAAACTGACTTAAATAATTGCTTTGGGCACCTCAGGACATAGTTGGAAAAGCACTCCGCATTCGAATGTGAGAAAGATAATTAGATATAATAATAGTCACTTCTGTTGTATTTTGGGACGTAATCAGTGAGTGACAGGAATTACTGTTTTACTTATCGACTGGCTAAGCCTTTTGTGTAAGTTACTGTTTATAAGGTGACTAGAGGAAACTACATTTAAGAACACTGGGGGAACCTGTAGTATTTTGGGAAAATGTTAATGTTTAGGCTAAATTCTGTTTAAGATCGTATTAAGCACACCTGAATTGGTTTTCCATAGCCACTGGAGAAAGAAGCCAGTAAGTACTTGCAGCATGATGGCTTTATCTTGGCCTCCCTTGCACACCTAACCTCTAGCATAATGTGCAATAATTAGTCATTTGTTACCAAGTGCACTTGAAATAATTATTTTGTTTGCACTGATAGCTTACAGTTTATTTCTGATTTTTCTTATTCTTAAGGTTTTTAATTTGCCCAGTGTTTAAGAAAATTTATTTTACACCTTGTATTTGTGTTCGAGTAACTAAGTTTGTCATTTCAGGGTAAAATATTTGGAGTCCCTTTTAATGCCTTGCCCAACTCTGTAGTACCAGAATATGGACACATTCCAAGGTAAGCTCAGTTCCAAACAAAGAGTAAATAGTTCAAACTGGTTTTAGAGGGTTTAAAAATAAATAGCTTGATGTACCCATGATTTCAAACAAACAATTGATTTCATCTTTCAATGTAAAGATGAGATTTTCACTGTGTAATTTGTGTTCCTTTCCAGGACTGAATTTTAATGTCCACTAATGAGTCTATGTTTGAAAATCAAATTATTTTCGTTGTGTTAAGAGTTTTCAATTCTCTACCAATTGTTTTGCCACAATTTAGATTAAATAATACACTAAATTATGGTCAAGTATGGTGGTGCATGCCTGTAATCCCAGCACTCAGGAGGCTGAGTTGGAGGACTGTCTCAGGTTTGAGGCCAACTTGAGCTACATAGGAATTTCAAGGCCAGCCTGAACTACATAGCAAGACCTTGCCTCAAAAAACAAAAACAGAAGTTAATTACCAACTAAGTAATAACTTTGATTATTTTTGAGACATGTTGGATAAAAGAATATTTAACTTAAGAATATTTGTGAATAGTACACAGTATCATATGTACTGCCTTAACCTCCCTATGCCACTTGCTCTTTGTGAATAACTTTTTGAGTAACTGCATCTGAAGTTACTAGGGAAGTTTGTCTTCATAGCTATAAAATGCATATAAAGAAACTATCTGCTCGCTTCATTTATTTTTCCTCTATACAAAGTAGGTTTCATTTTGTCTATTGTAGTCCAGTAATGTAGCTTTTAAGTGATTCATCAGCTAGAAGTGCTTGTTGAACACTTTGCTGCCTATGGTTTTGCTGCATTAATCCTTAGGGTTAGATGTACAATCTTTCTAAGGTAGCCACTTAATATTTTGCTTTTTACATGACTTATGAATAGCTGGTTTTCCTGTTATGAAAACCTTACAATAGTTTCCAACATTTGGAATTGCAAAGTAATATCCCTAGGAATAATGACTAATTCTTTGTTATAACTTTTTTACCTCATTAAAAAACCAAACCCAAAAGCCAAACAAAAACACAACTATCCATTACCCTTTGTAAGTTGGGTTGACGTTCTGCCTCTGTACCACAACTGCTGTAGCTGGAATGCATTCTAATTGGTCGGTATCAGTTGAATATCTAAGTATCTAAGGCGAACATGGTTTGAGATTATTGCTCAAAATAAAGAAATTGAGCACACAACCCTCAAGATGAGAGCGATTGTAAGGGGTAGGCTATATCTTACCATTCTGAGGGATGATGTTTGAGTGAGAAAAACTCACCTTATTGTTGAGCATGTGCAGGAGATGATAGGCTATGTCTGCTGTAAGGCTATGTCTGCTATACCAGGTAACCCGTGGGGAGATGGGAGATAAAAGACGGTGGCCTTGGACAGAGCCCTGAGTCAGTGGTAGAAGATAAGGAAGAACCAGAAAAGGCATTTGAGAGGGAGATGGGAGGAAAACTAGAAGAGTGACAAAAAGAGTATTTTTGAGCAGGAAAGTGGTGAGGTGTGTCAGATGTTGATGCATCAAGCAACACCTGGCTGTGTGTTTCAGGGTAAAGGCCAGTCTTGGCTGTGTTGGAAATTATCTGGAGCAATGAGGGCGAGAGTCGGATTGGAGAGGGGTCAGTAGGGCCTGAGCTGTGCTGACACGGAGGCAGTCAGTAAGGCAGATCTTACATTCAGAAAGCAAGCAGAGAATTATAAGAAGCAGATTGAAAAGTATGTAGAACTGAGCAGGCACAGTGAAGTTGGCTAAATAAAAAGATGCCCTTGAAGAAGAATTTCCAAGGAGCAAGGCAGATAACTGCAAGCCTTTATCACAAAGATTGAAGGGGTTTATGACATTAGAACTTGTGAAAGGGACATAGTACTCGGCCTGTTTATGAGTTTGAAAGGATAGGATTAGGTGAAGTGTGTATCCGGCCACGTCAAACAGTTTTCTCTTTCAGATTTCTTGTGGATGCTTGTACATCTTTAGAAGAGCACCTTCATACTGAAGGGCTTTTTAGGAAATCAGGATCTGTTGTTCGCCTCAAGGCACTAAAGGTAAGCATACTTTTGAACTATAATTTTTCATTTGTATCATTTTGTAGTCTGGTTTTTTATAATTGAAATACCTGGAACATAATTGAATGATAGACAGAAACTGAACTGGGAAGTTTGTTTGCTTTATTTCCTGGCAGAGAAATCTTTTTGGAAAGAAATTGTGTATCATTTGTATAATACTTCAGGAGTTTATCTGGTGAATTCATATTCATAGTCCTTATAAAGTACTGTATGAAATGAAAACTTTTCAGTTTTATTTTACCTTTCTGCAGAGTAGTAGCAGCTATTAAAACAAGGAGTTTGTGAAAGCTCTTTAATAGATAATATGGATTAATTTATTTGCAATAAATTTTGAGGCCATGAAGATACTCAATATTACTGTATTTGTTTCAGAATAAACTGGACAATGGTGAAGGTGGCCTGTCTTCTGCACTTCCTTGTGATATTGCAGGACTTCTTAAACAGTTCTTTAGGGAATTACCAGAGCCTGTTCTCCCAACTGATTTGCATGAAGCACTTTTCAAAGCTCAACAGTTAGGACCAGAGGAGAAGAACACAGCTACATTGTTACTCTCCTGCCTTATGGCTGATCATACAGTTGATGTATTAAGATATTTCTTTAATTTTCTCAGGAATGTTTCTCTTAGGTAAGTGCTAATTAAAAGTCTTTGGGAAATGATAGTTTAATTTCCCAGCAACCTAAAGATTTATCCTTGTGGATAATAAACCCATTTCCAAATGGAAATTTTTCTTAGAAAAAAGTATGCCCTGTAATTTAAGGAAGACTATACAGTTGATTTCCTATTTTCTTGATGTCTTAGTGTTTTATGAGAGTTCTTGTACACAGAATTTCTTCTAATTACTGTGTTCTTAAAATATTTGTGCTTTGCTTTTTAAATATTTTGCCTCTCCCTGGTTTCAGTCCACTAATTTTACGTCTACTTGCCACCTTCTAATACTCTTAGTTGTCTATCCGTGGCTTTGAAAATCAGATGAACTTGTTTAATTTGTACAGAAAAGCAAAGTGTGAACTCTTATTACCGTGATTTTTATGATCTATACTAATGATATGGAGACTATATATTTTGGTTTTCTCTTACATTTTTTTTTGTTTTGATTTGTGATGCTGATAATTGAATCCACAAGCTTCCACGTGGTAGGTAGCTCAGTCTCTACTGCTGAGCAATCTTCCTAATCTTTTTTGACTTGGTTTGACTTGTATATGACTAATAATAGATTAAGAGGTCTTCAAAATGTGCTTAATATGTTACCTAAACTTTCCATACTTTTACCTTTTTCTCCATCTAATAAAATCTGTTTTCTCTTGTAAGGTCCAGTAAGAATAAGATGGATAGCAGCAATCTTGCAGTAATATTTGCACCCAATCTTCTTCAGACAAGTGAAGGGCATGAAAAGATGTCTGCTAACACAGAAAAAAAGCTACGATTACAGGCTGCAGTAGTGCAGACCTTTATAGATTATGCTTCAGATATTGGTAAGCTGTAGCTGCATCATTAAGTAATAGAATCTTGATTAAGTGAGGGAAATCCTAACTTCTTGCACATCAACTATGAAAACAACAGAAAGTTGGATATTAGCTACATGTGTTTGGAGGGAAAAGCGAAAGAAGGCTAGTAACAGTCTTACTTGTGAATGTTTTTATTTAGGGAGAGTACCAGATTTTATCCTGGAAAAGATACCAGCTATGTTGGGTATTGATGGTCTCTGTGCTACTCCATCGTTGGAAGGCTTTGAAGAAGGTGAACATGAAACCCCCAGTGAGTGTAAGAGAAAGCGAAGACAAAGTGTTGGAGGTAAGTGTCACTTTCATTTTAGGGAGGAACTGTGATTTCCTTACTGGTATGTCCCATTTGAACATAAGGAAGCATAAGCCTTCTTGATACACAGTTGAAAAATTTGACATGCATGTGAAATATAATAGTGACAGCACAACATAGTATTAAGTACTATATATTTAGTACGAAGATAAATGTGTTCAAAGAAGAAAAGTTCTCGGGGTACAAATGATCAGAGACTTGTCAAAGAGTAAGTCAAACTGGACTTCTTAAAGAATGGGTGGAGAGGGGTTGGGTAAAGGATCAGAAAATTTGTGTCCTATACTAGAAGAGAAGGTGCTGTGAAGAAAGTTGTGCAGGAAAAAGGTAATCTGTGTGTGTCTTATAATAAATCAGTGTGATCTGAGTGAAAGGTTCACTGTATGGACCAGCAGAGTATGGTGAACTTGATGTCAGGCTGAAGGACTAGAATATTAGCCTGGATGTAGGTGAACCATTGAAGAGATTTGACTTGAGGCATAAAGTATTTTAGGAAATTGTTTTACTGAATGTAGGAAGAAAGGTCAGAAATATATGGCAGTAGTATTAAGTGTGAGGCCATTTTTAAAAGAAACGGTCTGCCTTTCAGCACAAGTCTTTGACCCCTTTGTCAAAGATCAGGTAGCTGAATGTGCCTGGGAATGTTTTTGCATCCTCTAATCTGTTAATTCACCTGTTTATTTATTCATTTATTTATTTTGTAAATACCATGCTGTCTTTGTTACTGTAGCTTTGTAGTATAACATAGAGACCCAGATTGTGGTACATCCTTCCTTGTTCTTACTGCTCAGAATTGCTTTTGCTATTCTAGATATCTTGTGGTTCCATATGAATTTTAGAAATGTTTTATTTATTTCTGTGAGGAATACTGTTGATACTTGATTGGGGTTGTGTTAAATCTGTATATCTATTTTGGAAATACGACCATTTTGATAATACTGGTTTTGCCTGTCTGGGAACAAGAACCATTTTCTCATGTCCTCTTCAATCTTCTTTTTTATAGTTTTGTAGTTTTCATTGTAGAGGTGTTTCATTTCCCTGGTTAATTCCTCCTATGTAATTTTTCTTGATGTTGTTATGAAGGGTATTTCCCTAATTTCTTTTGCGGTGAGTTTGTTGTTGGTATATAGGAACATTGATTTTTATGTGTTGACCTTGTGTCCTGTTACTGAATTTGGTTATTCTAGGATTCTTTTTGTGGAATTTTTTTGGTCTTCTGTGTAGAGGATCATGTCATCAGCAAATAATAATTTCATTTCTTCCTTTCCTATCCATATGCTTTTTCTTTCTCTTGCTTGATAGTTCTGGCTAATGTTTCAAAAACTAGACTGAACATTAATGATGACAGACATCCTTGTCTTGTTCCTGATTTTACAGAGGAAACTTTCAGCTTCTTTTTCAATATGATACTCAGCCTTGTATATTTTGAGACAGGGGAGTTTTGCTAAATTGCCCAGGCTAGACTTGAACTCACAGTCCTTCTGCCTCAGCCTCCTGAGTAGCCAGGATTAGAGGTGTGAGCTACAGTGGCCAGCTCATCGTAACCATTTTTAAGTACACTTCAGAAGTAATAAGTACATTCACATTAATGTGCAACTCTCTGGATCTTTTGCTTTGATAAATACATGAATTACTCTACCTTAGTTTTATGCTACATATAACAATATTCAGTTGTCTTGCCTCGGAATCTACACAGGATCCTATGAATAAGTTCTTATAATATAAACAGACCGATTTAATCTTTATTTGTTTTTACTTGAGGCAGGCACTCACTGCATTGCCCAGGAGAGACTGGACTTGCAGCCCTCCTTGCCATATGTTTTGGTCACCCCTTGTGTATTACTGGGCCGTGTCTGAACTTAAATGAATATCTGGAGTGCCATTTAGTGGTTAATTAGGTAAATGAATGTATTGAAGGGACATTTTTGTGTTTTAGTGTGGCTGAAAGTTAGGAACATTTTTGCCTGAAGCTGTTCCTGTTGAAGTCAAGGTTTTAGGCCTGGAATATTCTGTATTTCTCTGACTACATGACAGTTTCCTTTTTGATACTTTGGTTTCTTTTTCTTGCTTTTTGTAATATTATCCTTTCTTTCCCCATCTCTTTGGCCATTTGTCTTGTCTGATTTTTAGGATTTTCGTTTTCTGACCAGCTCCATTCTTCCGTCCTTGACGTTCTCACATTCATTCATTCAGGTAGGGTCTCACCGTGTAGTTCAGGCTCACTTTGAACTCACAGAAGTTCTCCTGCCTCAGCCTCCTGAATGCTAGGATTACAGGTGTGTGTACCACCACAACACCTGGCTTATGCCTTGTAAACATCTTTTTTTAGCTTCATATTCTCATACTTCTCATTCCTATTAAATGACCTCCTTCACTTGCATTTGTAAAAACTACCATTTCTGGACTAATAAATTGCAAATCGATTTCTCCAGCTGTGATTTCCCCAAAATGGGTTCATACCCATTTCAGTGTCTCAGAGCTGTGTCTTATTCTCCTCCAAGTTTTCCTCTTTATCAGGCAGTACCATTGCCACACATCATCAAAATCAGAGCCCCTGGTGTCTCTCCCGCCTCTCTCTGGTTCTTATGCCCCAAGATCACCAAGTTTTGCCACTTTGGTCTCTTAAACACTCTCTTCCTGTCTCTGTTGCTGTCGCGCCCATCTCAGCTCAGGCCTGTGCCTCTGCGACCAACAAGAAATGATGCCCTCTTCTGTACTGTGTGAACATTATGTTTATTTATCATTTATTGTATATTTTTAGAAATGTGGGATTACAGGTGGGAGTGGAATAGAAATAGATCCTTTAAAGTGTATAACTGATACAAAGTTAGTTATAAGACTACTAATACTAATAGCAGTATGCATTACTGGTAAAGAATACTAGGTATTTTTGCTAGTTGTATAATTATATATGCCTTGCATTTCAGATTTTGTTAATGGAGCACTAAATAAACTTAAATCTAACAGAACACCTGCTGTTACACCTCAGCAGGATGGAATTGGTGGGTATTTGTTAACTACTTAAGTAAAAATTTCTGTAGTGGTCTATAAAAAATAATTATAACAAAAATTAGTTAATATTTAAATTTATTTTAATTAAATGTAGATATTATTTTCAGTGGAGATAATGTATTTATCTGATTTTGTGACATTGTTGATTACATTGGATATAATGCACTCAAAATTATGGGTAATATTTTCTTTTATTCTGTTATATCTTCAATTTTCTTCATTAAGACTTTTTCTTGTAATTTGGGTACTACTGAACATGGGGATTAGCTGAACTTCTTTTTTGTTCTAGAACCAGAAATTTATTATTGTGTCTTCCAATATTTTATCCTAATTTGCTTGTCAAATATCCAGCCAATAACAGACAACATGGTTTTTTCTTTTCCAGAGTGATAGAATAAACTGGTTAATACTAGGTTAGGAAAAGCAAATATAATATTTAAATTAGTTTTTTGTTTTGACCTTTCTTTTGGTGAGCGTGGGTTATTTTCATTTTGTTTTTTGCTTGTTGTTTTTGTTTTCTTGAGACAGGGTCTTGCTATGTCAGTCAGGCTGGCCTTGAACTCACTATGTAGGTGCAGGCTGGCCTCAAGCTCAGCAATCTGGCCTCAGTCTTCAGAGTGCTAAGATCACAGGTTGACTAATTTCTTTCCCTGTATTAATATGCTTTCATCTATATTATATGCTTTTTAAATTCTTTTTGAGTTTTAAGTTTTTGCTGCTTCTGAAGTCTTGCCACTTTGCATCTTGTCTCTCTTTTTTTAACAATGTTTTAGTTATGTGACACATTTAAAATGGAACTATAGCACCTACATTTGTAGATCTAGGTAGCAGCTTTATGAGAAGAAGTTCTGTCAAGCTTTGTGGTTGTCTGTTCTATGGGAGAAATAACAAACTGGTTTTGTTTTGTCTCATTTTCAGCCCAGCTGTCTGTATCCCCCATGATTCTTACCCCAAATGTGAAGCGTAAACTGCCAGCAGATTCTTCTCATGGTCTCTCAAGTAAGAAAAGGAAATCCATCAGGCACAATTTTAACTTTGAGCTATTGCCAAGTAATCTCTTCAGTAGCAGTTCTACACCAGTTTCAGGTAGCAAATACAGTTTCTGTAACTGGGTTGTAAACATTAAGCACTTGATAGTTAATCCTGGGCAGGTGTCATTTCAACCAGCTGATTCTTCTTCCCACGAGAGACATCTATTGGTTTTATACTTACTGTTCTGAACACTTTTTTATTTAGAACATTGTATTTGTCTTTGATGTTGTTTCTAGTGAAATCTAATTATAAGTTCTGGTTATTTTCTTTTACTAATTTGTGTTTTTCTGTAAAAAAATAACCCATAATTTTGTGCTACAATCTATAAAAACTCTTACTGTAAGTACACTAGATAGAATTTTTGTTCCTCTCCAGAACTGAGTGGTATTCTTTTACAACACAAAATGGACATATTTGGGACACTGAGACCGAATAGGAAGGAAGTGCCAAAAGATCTACAAGAGAAGAAATTGAAAAGGGAAGAAATGTTAGTGTAGCAGATAGCAAAATTCTGTGTTATGAGACAGAAAGGCATAAATGACATCTTACTGTCAACTTTTCATAATACAGAAATGATAGAATGTGAAGGAGGCGAGGAAACAATCCCAACAGCGGCCCATGGTTGTAGTGATTCTTTGGATGGTGTCGGCAGAGCTGACCAACATCTCACAAGCTGTCCTGTAATTGAAACACAAGGGAAAAGTAATTATTATAAAATATTTGTGTACCTCTGGGCCAAATGATATGGAACTCATTTGTTACTTATTCAAAACAAAGGGGTTCAAAAAGTCAATTTACAGTTTAGAGTGGGTGTAAAAGACCAAAAATTTAAATAGGGGATAATGAATCATCAACGAGGACCTCCATCATCATCGTCTTCACCTTTATGTTTAGTGGGGAGACGTTCTATTGAAACTGTGCCACCCACAGGAAAAGGAAAGGCCAGCGTGACAGCGTCAAGTGTGTTGTTCAAAGAAAAGACAGTAATGCAAGAAGAATGTGGAAAGAGGCTAGATACTGCTGTCCAGAGTGTAGCCCTGAGTTGTGTGTTGAATGTTTTAAGATACTCCATACACAGAAAAATTACTAAATTTGATAAAATTATTATTTTTATGTTTCCTGTTATCTTATAAAATTAATTTTAAAAACATGCCATTTTTGGTCACCCTGTAGTTAATTATTTGGACTGCTATGTGGTTAACATGAGTACCTATTCTTGGCAAAGAGCTATTTCAGATAATACCATTCTTAGAACCAAACTTTATTCTATGTTTTACAACGTCTGGAGTTTTATAATGTCTCCTGCCTTTTAAAACAGACACTGACTCGTTAAAATTTAACGATAAGAACTGTGATGTTTATGTCTACAGCTCTCTCAAGTAGTTAAAGTTTGGAGTCTTAAACTCCTTTAAATAACAGTGTTTTCTTAATATTCAAAAACCCTTCCAGTTTGGAAGACTTTTTCCAAATAGCAAATGGGAATTGTAGTTTTACCTGCCTCTACTTAATAGCATCAGAAAATCTTTCCCAAAAAACAAATGTGTTCCTCCTCCAAGCTGCCACAAAAGTTTAAACATTCTTGTGTTGTTTTAACCTTAGTTTGAGTCTGAATAATTAGTGTGTTTTCTTTATTTAAAAAAGTTAAAAAGTTCAACAGTAATCTCATTATATTTAGTTCACTATTTTTCTTGGATTGTACTTTCTCAGCTACAGTTTAATAAATTCCATTTGTAACATTGAAAATGAGTTGATTTTTAAGTTTTGGCTATAACAAATCCCATGCTTTGTTTTTAATATATAAAGGCAACAGCATCAATCTATAATTCTTAGGTAAATTTTTATCAGTTGTAGACCCATGATTTATTACGCATGATTCTTACATTTGTGAAAAATTTATATCGTTCAGCATACTTTGACTGCCTCCCTGTGACCACTGATGCACTTTCAATATGGTGGAAGTATACCTCTAGGATGAAGCTACCTGTGTCATGTTAAATATGTTATATGTTGGCCTACAATATTTTCTTCAGCCAGAATCATTGTGATGATTGTATTGTTTCTGTTTCCATGACAAAAACAAAACAAAAACCAACTTTAGGAAAGTCTGAAGTCTTTGTCAGTAACAGTGATGACGATAAAGAATTAATGTTTATTGGGTATATACTAGGTAGAGGTCAAACATACGTAATACAGAAATGATAGAACATGAAAGAGTCGAGGAAACAAACAATTCCAACAGTGGCCCATGGTTGTAGTGATTCTCTGGATGGTATCAGCAGAGCTGATAATTAAATTGAATTTCTGTTGTAACCAGATTTTGCATGGAAGACAGTGGTGCCAGGGTGGCTAGGCATTGTTACAGATAATTTCTGTTTATGAGAAGAAAGTTTGGACAAGTTTCAGTCTTGAGTCAGGTAGATAATAATTGGAAAAGCAGCTGTATCCTGGATAATCAGGCTCCAACTTGTTCTTTGAGTTTATGTTTTATGACAGTATAATATTCTGTACTACATACTATATTGGAAATTTTATGTAATAGTATTATAATCACTGTCTAAAGCCGTTTTGCAAGTAGTTGAGCTAACTCACCTCCTATAGCTTTCCCTACTGAATGACATGTCATCCCTTTTTGCATTATTAAGAGTTTAAAGAAGAAGAAATATGAAAAATAGTATCTCATTTAACCTTTAGTGGGCAAAGAAAAAGAACGGTACTTCTTATTTGAGTCAGTTATTTGATCTCTAAAGGCTCCAGCCAGAAATTATATGATCTTTGTTGTTGCTTGGGGATGGAAATTAAAGCTGCTGTTACTGTTGTATACTGTGAAAAAAATAAGTGTGTGTGACACAGGTGGTTATTTTTTTATAGTTCACTGTGATACAAGTCCAGAAGGGTCATCTCAGAGTTCACTCTCTCCTGTCGCCATCAGTGGAAACCATTTGATCAGTGCAGGTGTACTAAGGCGAAGTAAAAGAATTGCAGGCAAAAAAGTTTGCAGGTAATTTATCCAGGACGCTTTGTGGTCATTGGATTAATATATATGTCTATATATCTATATCTTTATCTATATCTATATCTCTATATATATAAAATCTGCTATACATATATTATAATATGATTCAAATATGATTCTTGGTAAAATAACTTTGTCATTTTACCAAAAACCAGATTTGAATACTCACTTTTATTTTTTATTTCTTTGTTTGTTTGTGGTACCAGAGATCGAACTCAGGACCTTGCGCTTACCAAGCAGGTGCTTATTCCACTGAGCTATATCCCCAGGCCCATGAATACTCACTTTTAACCTTTCTTTAGGTGTCTTACTTATCAAGTGCCCTTTATATACCAACCAAAAAAAATTCCTAATTTGAGTCCACTTTGCTTGCTTAAAATCCTGTGTTGATGACATAATTTTACAATTTCCTGTTAGTTTATAAAGATAGTCTATTACAAATTGTACTGCTATAAACATGGATACACATATGTTACTGTGGTATAATGTTTTTAATTCTTCTGGGGAGATAGCCAGAAGGGGAATAGCTGGGTTGAGTGGGACCTCCTCTAATCCTAGTTTTTTGAGGAATTTCTACACTAATTGTACCAGTCTGCACTCCCACCAACAGTAAAGAAGGATTCCTTTCCCCCACAGCCCCTCCAGCAATTACTGGTTGACTTCTTGATGCTAGCCATTCTTTCTGGAATGAGATGGAATCTCAGTGTTGTTTTAATTTGCATCTCTTGAGTGACCAATGATGTTGAACATTTTTTCATTTATTTAGTTGTCATTTATATTTCTTCATTTGAGAAGTTTGTACTCATCTCAGATGCCCAGTTTTAGATTGGGTCTTTGGACTCAGGGGGCCTGATTTTTTAAAATTCTTTGTATGTTCTAGATATAAGTCCTTTGTCTGAGGGACAACTGGCTATAATTTTTTCCAACTCTGTCAGTTGTCTTTTCACTTTGTTACCCAAATGCCCATCAACTAAGGAATGGATAAAAACGATGTGTTTTTTATATAATGGAATACTACTTAGCCAAAAAGAAAACCTCAAGACTTTTATAGGTAGATGGATGCAACATGAAACCATACTCGTAAGTGAAATAAATAAGACCCGTGTGTGTAAACATGGTATTATCCCACTAATGTGAGAAACTGAAAGAGTAAATAAGATCCAAACTGTATGGTAGATATTGTGAATAGGGAAGAAACTGTACCAAAAAAAAAACAACTGTGATGGGAGAAAGGGGAAAGGAAGGAAGGTGTCATTGTTGATACTTTGGGTCAGCTTGAGGCTTGACTAAGTGACTTGGCAGTTTTGGAGGAGGTACGAAAAGGACAGGCAGGCCCTTACAGCTCTAGGATGTTGTTCACTGCGTCAACTTGAGAAGTTTGAAAGGCTAACTACGTGTCAGAGCAGGGGCCGAGGTCATTTGTGTTGACCATGGAGATGGTGTGAGTGCTCATGCCCCTGGGTGGGGTACCCTGATTTCAGTGTAAGGGAGGAAAAGAGCCTTGTTCCCCACCTAGTTGCTCTTGCCTCTTTTGCTGTCTTGTGCCGCCTTGAAGTGTTGCCCCTGTACCCTGCCACCCTGCCACCCTGCCTTGAAGCCAGCTGATTACAAGCAAAAGCCTTCACAAACTGTAAGCTAAATAAACCTTTCCTTCCTTAATTCTGGGTGTCAAATATTTTGTCTCAGCAACAACAACAAAAAAGGTAACCAAGACAGAAGGGAAAACAAAACAATAAATACACACGTGCGCGCGCGCGCACACACACACACACACACACACATACACACACACACATATACACATACACACACAAGATAGTTACACAGCTAGTTTCTCTTAGTTCTTTTAAAAATAAGTTTTGTGCTAATACTTTTTTTGGACTATTACTACATGCCTGTGTTTTCTACTCTGAATAACTGTCATGAGTGTAACAGTACACAATGTAGTAATTATCGTTATTGTGTTAGCTAGCCTGCTTTGAAACTATTTTATTGTTATCTTTACTTTTTTCTGTTTAAAATTTTTAAAAAGACACCCATTAATTTCAATTTAAGATTTTCTCCTTAAACTAATGCAAGAAATTAAAAGATAGCTAAAAAAATTTTTAAAAGCTATTCTAATGTAATGGTTCAGATTTATAAGTGACTGACCTTTTATGATAAATAAGTCTTTTATGTACAAGCACAATGTGTTCGTATATGATATCTTAAAGCTTTATCTTCAAAAAGTTATTTCTCTGTTTAGTTACTAGCAATGTGATTTACTTTGAACTTTCTCAAGTTTCATTTTGTAAGAATTTCTCACATTTGTTCTATAAACTGATCTTTTAAATTCTATTCTTTATAGGGTGGAATCAGGAAAAGCAGGCTGCTTTTCTCCCAAAATCAGTCGTAAAGAAAAGGTTCGAAGGTCTCTTCGTTTGAAATTTAGTCTGGGGAAAAATAGAGACCCAGTAAGTGTCTTGTCATTTCATTGATGGTTTACATTAGCATAAGGCTGTAGACTGCATACTAAAAGACCCCTTTAATCCTGCTTCTTCTCCAGCTACTGTGCCATTCTGTTCTCTTTGTATCAAGACTTCTATCTGAAACTGGTCACCGATGAATTCAACATTGCTGAAACTAGCAGTCAAAAGTAAATTCCCATTCAGCCTGTCCTGTCAGCAGCAGAGGGTCACTTGCTCCCCTCTGGAATATTCTCTTCCTTTGCTTTTTTTTTTTTGGCGGTACTGGGGATCAAACTCAGGACCCTGCGCTTGCTAGGCAGGCGCTTATTCCACTGAGCTATATCCCCAGCCCCTTCCTTTGCTTCTTCACTGCTTACTTTTCAAATTCCCTTGCAGTAGAGAAGCCAAAACTTAGTCCTTGGGCTTGTCTTTTTCTTTGTAGTTACTCAAGGGAATAGTTACATTTAAACTCAGTATATTTACTTAAAACATCAGGTTTAAGTTCAATAGCTTATTCTTCCAATGCCTTAGGTTAAAACTCCAGCACATTCCTGATTCTGCTATCTTTAATGCACTACATCTAATCTGTTAGACATAATCTAGTCTAATCCATTAGATTATTCTCCAAACCGATCAGTTCTCACCAGTACCATTTTCCCATTTTTCTAAGTTCAGTGTTTTCTCAACTGGATTCTGTAGCAAGCTCCAAATAACAGGCCTGCCTGCTTCTACCCGTGTGCAATACTGCGGCCAAAGCAGTCCCAAGTTAGGTCACATCGCTCTTCTGTTCAGAACTCGCCAATGATTCTTCCTTTCTTCCTGAATAAAAACCAGAGTTCCCACATGGGCCTGCAAGGTTCCACACAGTCTGTTCCCAGCCCACATCTCTGACCTCTGCTCCTGGCACTGCCATTCCTGGCTCATTGCTCCCCACTCACTGATCTCCTTGTTGCTGGTCTAACCTGCCAGACTCTGCGCCAGCCACGGAGACTACACCAGCATTGTCTTCTCCCTACAGGGCTCGTCCCCTTAAATCTTCCTCGCTCTTGCCCTTACTATTCTCATCTTCTCATTGCTGTATTTAAAATTACACTCCCACCCTTCATCGCTGCATGTCTTATCCGGCTTTCCTTTTTTTGTATGGTAGCTTTTACGTTATGTATTGTGTCTATACAGTGTAATTTATTGTTTCTCTTGTTTTGATCGAAATCTCATCTAGGCTATAAATTCCAAGATACAATTTTGATCTTTTTTTCTGTGATTTTTGAACAGGCCCTTACAGAGATGGCACAAATTTTATCTTTTTTGATAGTGAATATGTAAGATTGCTTTTATTTTATAGCTTAAAATACCAACTAACATGTATATAGTTGTCACTGGCAGGTAAGAATATTTGTGTTACAAAATTGTTTCCCATTATCTGGCTCTTCTTTACCCAGCTGTAGATTTTGAAACCTACAAAGAAATTACTCTTAATATTTCAAATTAATTGAGTTTACTTCTTAACCAAAGTTTTTTTAAATTATTTTTTTTCTGTACAGAATGGATGTCCTGGGGTCAGTAGATATGAAAATGTTGGTCGGAGACTTGCAAATCAAGAAAGTTTAAAAAATAGGATTGAATCCGTAAAAACAGGCCTGCTTTTTAGCCCAGATATTGATGAACGATTACCAAAGAAAGGTACATTTATGCAGTACTGTTAGTTTTACAAAAAAATCCTGGTTTATTTTCTTTTAGTTTTTAAATGTTAAAATGTATAAGCAATTTGCTGTTCTAGGTATTTAAAGTTCATGTTTGAATAATAGGAAAATTTAAGTTGGCAATGTATTTTTTGTCAACAATTGGAGGATACTTATACATGAAAATATGAAAATATTTTGTATTTTTATATTAAAATTACTTCACCACTAATCCTTAATTTTTTGGAAGTACCTAGTACCTTCATTTGCCATGTATTTGGATTATATTTCCAAAATGAAGTCAGATCCAAAGGATTAAAAGCACTGAACTGCTTCATTTTAGGTTCAGTAAAGATCAGTAAGTCTGAGGAAAACTTAGTGACTCCAGAGCGACTAGATGGAAGAAGTTACCGGATGTCTTGGACAGGACTTAGCAGTTCAAGTTTTCAAGAAATGGATGCAAGTGAAGCTTCTCCAAGAATGGGAAATCTTGAAGTGCAAAACTTTTCTTTGGAGCCTGAAATTACAGTTGAAAAGTCACCTGGTGTATGCTGCGAACATGCCCCTTCCACTTCACTCAGCACAACTAATACCAATGTAGCAGAAAGCTCCCTTAGTGGAGATGAAAATAGCCTGACCTCAGAGACTTTAGTGAAGATCCAGAAAGCTTTTTCTGAGTCTGGAAATAATCTTCATGCACTGATAAGTTACAGGCAATCATCGATAACTAATGTGGAAAAAGAAAAAATAAATGAAGCATCCTACGGAGAAAATAAGTCAGAGGGAAATCTACCTAAAACTAATGATTTGGCTGTGAGAGAATTGGAGGAAAATGATGAAAACTATGCTGTTAAAGGTGAAAGTTGTTTTTCAGAAAGACACTTCTCACCACATCCAACTCAAAAGTTCTGTGGAGAAACAACTGTAAAATGTTACTCAACTCGGGTGAAGGCAGAACATCACAAAGACATTCACTCAGATATACAGAAAGATAACCGAGTACAGCAGGAATTCCCTATTGCTGTACAAATTAAGGAAGAGCAATCCCCAAAAGATAAACTAAATACTCGGTCGAAGGAGAGTGAGAATAGGTTTGAAGAGAACTTAGGGAAATGCACAGCTCCCAGAGAGGACGAGACTAAATCCTCTTCCTCTCAGCAGAGTGCCTGTTATGTAACAAACCTGTCAAAACCTAGGCCTGTGAGAATTGCTAAACAGCAGTCACTGGTGGGAACAGGCAGTAAAACGGTTTCTGAAAGTGTACGTGTGACAGAGCATGGGAAGGTTTCAGATCACATACAGTGGTTTAATCAGCTGTCATTAAATGAATCAAGCAGAACAAAAGCAAAGTCACCTCTTAAGTTCCATCGAACTCCTGTCCGTCAGTCTGTTAGAAGAATTAACTCTTTGTTGGAGTATAGCAGACAACCCGTAAGGCAAGAGTTGACTTACCTCGGTGATGCTGCTTCTCCTCTGGTGAAATCAGTGAGTTGTGACAGTGCTCTTCCCTCTTGTACTGAAAATACATCACAGGAATCTTCTATTTCATGTGCCAGATTAGGTCCCAGAGAACAGAAGTCCTTAAAGATGAAGAGGCATCCAGATTCTGTGAACGCTTCTCTTGGGTCTATTCAAGTTTGTAAGCCAGAGGTGATACCTGATGGTCAAGTTAAGGTTCCCTTGGAGGACCTGACCAACCATGATATATTAACATCTGTTGTGAAGAATGATAGAGGATTTTCTCCTGGGATGAAAAACAGAGTCCTTAGAAAACCATCAGAAAGGGAAAGGGCTTGGTACAAAGGTTCTCCAAAATATCCCATAGCAAAGGCTCAACTACTGCCAACAAGTAAACCTATAGATTTGTGATGTGAATAAAATTAGCAGTTGGTGATAGGATTTGCAGGATCATGTACATGGCAGCTTGTGGTGATTACTAAGCAATGGGTTTTCTCTGAAAATATCTTAATTTCTCTGCACATATCATTATTTTGCTTTTCTTAATTATGGTAGCATTTAAACAATTTTTTTGTGATCCCTTAAAGCAGAGGTTACAGAAATTGTTGGCTGGATTTTTTTTTAAGTTTTTAAAAACTGCATGATTTTCACTTTGTATGTTTGAGAAGAGTGAAGCCAGTTTTGTCTACTACTTATTTGTCCAAGTCGTGTAACGTTTCTTGTAAAACCTAGTGTGTAAGGGAAAGAGTAAGCCCCCCAGATCTTGTTTTGAATGTTATTAATGTTCATTGTATTTACCAAACTCCTTAGAAACTAAATTGCTTTAATAGTGTAATACTTGATTCCTGTCTGAGTCAGAGTACTTTGGTTCATGTCTCCTGTACCTATACAGTGTGTTCACTTGAACTAAACAATGGCTAGAGCAGAACGATCATGGCAATGTGCTCTTATGATGCAGACGTAATTGATTACTTTTAAGCCATCCTATGTTCTTAAAGGTGATTTGCACGAATACATGCATTTATGTTTTGTGCAATATAGAAATGAAATTATTTAAGGAGGACTAGTTAAACTTGAAAAAAGTTAAATCAAGGTGATTTTTTTTCTATGCAGATGCTTGATTTTAGAACTTGAATAGTTGATACACCTCTGTACATTTTACTCTGATAAAAACATGATGGTCTTGTGTGTAAATGTTATTTATTTAGTGAAGCCATTAAAGATAACTTTTTGGAAAATCACCTGGCTGTGACTAATGAAACTCAAAATGCCATTTGTAACTTGAACCAAATGGTCAAGCAAATCTGTCTAAATTAATATTTTAAATTATTAGTTGCCACATTTTAGATGTTGGAGCAAAGCAGTAGGATTGCACATATGTGGAACACGAGACGTACAATGTACAGTACATACGTAGGAACGGTTTTAATTCGCCAGGTGTGTGCTTTGCAGACTTCTACTTGATGATAGTATATCAATTTTATTTCAAAGCGTTTTGCTGTTTTCTGTGTTCATTACCTGAGAATCAATCCTTCCTCAAAACTGAGTACAGTGGTTCCTTGGCTTAGGAACTTTATTTGTTCCATGATTTTGGAAAAGATGTGCGTGTTTGTGTGGGAAAGAAGGCCATAATCATGACTGTCACCTGATGCAACATTTGTGAACTGAGGTACTACTGTATTTGACTTACACGTAAAGACCAAAAATCTGCATTTATAATTTTCTTTATCAAATATCAAAACAAGTTTATTTCATAGACTAGATACACATTTCGGTTGTTTATTGTAGTTTCCCTAGGTACTTTATTCATCTCTATTTTTTTTTAAATAATGCTATAGATTGTACCAAGGACTTAAAGCACCCTTACTATAAATTTCTTTCCGTGTTGGAGAAACCACAGAAGCCACAGAATCCTGGGCTATACCCCAGCACTGTCAAAAAACAGTCCGCACCTGCCTGGGAGTGTGGCTTCTCTTCAGGCCAGAGTGGAACCTTACCTGATGGTTGGTGTGGATGTTTAGAAATAGCTCAGAGCAAAGCAAGCGGTCACAATCTCCTGGTTCCCTGCTGGGTTTAGGGAACCATCTCCTGCTTTCCTGGGGATGAAGGCTGGCAGGAGGACTTCGCAGGTCTTCCTGAGCTGAAGGGGAGGACACCCCTTTCTGCAGGACTACTTGGTGTTCTTGTGGGCTCAACACCAAAAGCCAAGCCTTCCCAGTTGTGCTTTCCCCTTGGTGCTCAGCCCTTGTGCCATTGTAGTACAGTCCAAACTTGTCTGTGGATGTGTCCACGGTTGTAGGTTGGAGAAAAATCGAAACTACACCTGGAAGAAATTCATTTCCTTCTGCCCCTCAGTGACCTTGATGAGGGGTTTCAGGAGGCCTCAGATTTCTCTAAGACTCTCCCTGAGATAAAAGCTAGAGCACTTGGGTAACCCACCGTTAGGGACCCCCCGCCCGCTGTTCCCAGCTTCCACTCCCCACAGCCAGGCTCCTCTCCTGGATTTCTTTACTCACTACCACACACTCCCACCCACTGCTGCCAAGTTCTGCCCGCTCTCCAGCTCCAGCTTTCACAGGCCTTCCAGATTCTGCTTCCAGGTTTACAGCTGAGGTTAGTAAGGCCCAGACGCCCACGGCCCTTTTCTGTCCTCAGGGTTGAGATAAAGCTGTGAGTTACTGCAGTTGTGTTCTTGCATCTTGCCTGAAAACAGGTACTTTTAAGAACCAGTTCCAGTCTCCTGCTTAGTCTTTTGCTGTTCACTTTAAAATCACCAAACTCCCAGAGCTGGACGGTTGAGCAGACCTGTCCTGTTAAGAAAACAAAAACCAATATATTTGTAATTTCTGTAACAAGAGACAAAGGCCAATAGGATTTTTATGTAAAAGAACATACACCTTCTGGACAAATGTGCACCTTCTTATTGCTTTAATAAAAATGGAACAAAAAGCTGGTATTCGGCAGTCCTAGAGATTTTCAAGTTATCACTTTAACAAAAGTCTAGAATCTTGTGTCAAATATCCCCGGTAAAAAGGCTCCTCGAAGCAGAGTTTATACTACTGCCACTGCCAAATGCCTTTAGGACTTCGTGTTTTATCGCTTCCCCTTTTAAGCTTAAAAGGTGTAAAAGCAAAAGCCAAGCTGTTCTGGAGGTGACGCTGAAGGCGGTGGGGCACATTGTCTAGATAATCACTTGAGATGGAGGGCGTCACCGGTTTACAGAGGACTGTATCTAGGAGGTTTCACAGTAAAGAGGTTTACACACAGATTGCGTGGTTTGAAATGTCCAGCGACTCCCACCCAGAGAAACGCAGGCGCGTCTGGGATGCTGTTTGCAGCGCTGCGGGGGAGGAGCCATTTCCACCTGCTGAGGCGGGGCCAGGCCGGACAAGGCTGGGTGACGCAGGAGCTGTCCAGCTCCCAGCACGCACACAGCAGGCCCAGACCGCGCTAGGCTCCCTGCAGCCCGGGTGAGTACTGTGTGGGTGTGGGTTGGCCCCCTGTGCCCACTGAAGGGAGGGAGGCCCTCGGCAGTGGGGGAGGTGCCCTGCGGAAAGCCTGGAGCTTGAGGCTGGGCCGGCAAAGGAAGCTGGGGAATTTGGGGGTCTGACGATAAATGGGAGGAAAGGAGTCGGGAGGAGGAAATTGGGTAGTTGGTCAAATCAGATCCGAGTCCGCTGAGGAGAAGGAAACACTCCTGCTTTCCGAGCTGTAAGAGAAAGATGAGATGGAGGTGAGGCTGTCGTCTGCGTCTGGCCTCTTCATCACAACTGCAGATTTCACTGTTCCAACAAAGAGCTCTTCCCAGTTCTTTGAGGAGCAAGGTTTATATCTGGGGGCAGCTAGGAAAAGGCTTTTCTTTGCAGAAGAAACTGAGTAATGTGAATATTTCAGTCTCAGCAAAAACAATCCGTGGTTTTCCCTCATTGTCCTCTGATCTCCCAGCCCTGAGTAGAATTTCAAAAGGAGGCTTTGCTTGGCTGCTGCCGGAAGCACCGCAGCCGGCCTCTGCGGGTTAAGGGGCGCAGGGTTAGCTGCCGGAGCAGGGTCCTCTTGTTCCGCCGTCATAGCGGTGGGCGCCCATACGTACGTCCCCACGTTTGTTCCCCTTCCTTCCCTTGGTCTGCCTTTCACCACTGCTGCTCTCCCGAGCCCTACCCTCCAGAACGAAAGGCGGTGCCGCCAGCACTGTACTAGCTGTCCTGGGGCCTCAGTGTGTGCTGTGGCATAGTCCTAAGCTTACTTAGTGTATTTGCACACTTATCCTCACAGCAGCCCTGTAAGCCAGGTGTTTGCATTATCCACTTTTTGCAAGAGACAGCTGAGGTGCTCACCAGTTCCTGCCAGATCGCCGCAGGTCAGGGCCTGAGCTGTGTGGCTTTGTAGTCCCCTCGGGATCTCTCTCGGTGGTGTTGGTTGTGAAGTTAAAACACTCTCTGCCACCCTGCCCACCTAAACTTCCCGCGCCTCTTTAGTGTTTGTGTCTTCCTAACTGCTTCTCATTAGCCTTCTCTTGCCTACTACTGGGCAAACTGGAAATTTGACCCTTTCTCAAAACTGGAGGAAGTTTTTGTTCCTTTTGGTGAGCAAAGGAGAGAGTGGTGAAGTTAGAGGTAAAACAGCCATCATCAAGAATTCAAATAATAACAAATGCTGGAAAGAACATGGGGAAAAATGATTCCATCCACATTGGTGGTGGGGGTGTAAACTAGTACACAATTAGGGAAATCAGTGTGGAGGTTCCTCAGAACACTAAAAATAGAAATTCCATTCAACCCAGCTATTCCCCTTCTACGTATCTTCCTAAGGGAGCTAAGACACATGAAGCATATGAGTGAGAACTGCCATTGCAGGGTCCCAGACTTACCAAGAACTGGAGTATGGAAAGGATTACATCTCAGACCGTTTGGTTTGTATCCTGCCTTCCCACTGTGAGGTCCTGCCCTGCATGGACGTGAGAGAAAGGCAAACCTCCAGGGATCTTTCATTGCTGTCTCTGCCAGGCAGCCCTTCAACAACAACCTGTGGTGGTTACATGATTGCGTCATCACAGTTGTGTATGACAGTTGTCAGCTGTGATCAACCAGTGTAAATTTGGTCTTTCTTGCTAGGTTAAAAATGGTCTCCAGAATGGTACCTACCATGCTCTCTGGCCTACTCTTTTGGCTGGCCTTTGGATGGACTCCAGCTTTCGCTTATAGCCCACGGACTCCTGACCGCGTCTCAGAAACAGATATCCAGAGGCTGCTTCATGGTGTCATGGAGCAATTGGGCATTGCCAGGCCACGGGTGGAATATCCAGCTCACCAGGCCATGAATCTTGTGGGCCCGCAGAGTATCGAAGGTATTTACTGTGCTCTGACTGTGATGTTTCCATCTGCATTTTAAATATTCGTAATTAGTACGTGGGACTGCGACTTCCCTTGCTGCTCCTTGATACGCGGTGCACACCCGCGCCCCGCCTCTGCCCACATGAGCCTATAGGTGCTCTGAGAGCAGTGCCCTTCTGTACCTGCTTTGCAGCTGCAGCCTTAGCTTAGCACAGAGTCCGTTACACAGCAGGTTGCTATGGTTTCTCTCTGGATTTCTCCCAAGAGCTTCGCGCGCGCATGGTGAGCCTTTCAGCAGGTGACTGAGTCCTGGGGCAGCACAGCTCCGTGTGGCGTTAGCAGGGGTGGCCTGGTCAGAAGCTACTACTCTGGGCTGGTGGGGGTGGGACCGCTACGGTGTATTTTCTTCCCAGGCTTGTCCCTCTGCTTCCTGGCTGCCAATGTGTGAGCGGCCTTTCCTCTCCTACCTCCCTCTACCATCCTGCCTTGGAACCAGCCACCGATGGACTAAAAACATGAGCCAAAATGAACCTCTCCTCCTGTACGTTGTGGGTGCCCCCTCCTTCCCAGTGGGCCCCAGGACAGGAGGGCGGGTGCCCCCTCCTCCTTCCCAGTGGGCCCCAGGACAGGAAGGTGGGTGCTGCCTCCTTCACAGGGTCCCCAGGACAGGAGAGTGGGTGCCCCCTCCTTCCCAGTGGGCCCCAGGACAGGAGGGTGGGTGCCCCCTCCTCCTTCCCAGTGGGCCCCAGGACAGGAAGGTGGGTGCTGCCTCCTTCACAGGGTCTCCAGGACAGGAGAGTGGGTGCCCCCTCCTCTACAGTGTGCCCCAGGACAGGAGGATGGATGCCCCCTCTGCAGGGTCCCCAGGACAGGAGAGCGGGTGCCCCCTCTTTCCCAGTGGGCCCCACGACAGGAGAACGGGAGCCCCCTCCTTCCCAGTGGGCCCTAGGACAGGAGAGCGGGTGCCCCCTCCTTCCCAGTGGGCCCCAGGACAGGAGAGCGGGAGCCCCCTCCTTCCCAGTGGGCCCCAGGACAGGAGAGCGGGAGCCCCCTCCTTCCCAGTGGGCCCTAGGACAGAGTGGGAGCCCCCTCCTCCTTCCCAGTGGGCCCCAGGACAGGAGGGCGGGTGCCCCCTTCTTCCCTGTGGGCCCCAGGACAGGAGAGTGGGTGCCCCCTCCTCCTTCCCAGTGGGCCCCAGGGGCAGGAAAGTGACTAAGCTACAGGTGCTCAGGTAATGTTTGCTGAGTGAATAAAGGGCATCTTAGCATTACCCTAAAGAAAGGTTAGAAGCCAGACTTCACGTTTGCCCCTGCTGCTGAATATGGAAGATGTGTGCCCGGATGGCAGCCTTTCTGAGCCAATTCTCACCAGTACTTATAAAAGGTTTGCATACCAGTACATGCAGAATTTGGGTTGGTTCCTAGGGTGACTCCATTAGACTCAAGAGAGAGAGCCAAAAGAGGTACTGATACTAAGAGTTTAACTATTTCAAACACTTTTTTTTAAGATAGGGTCTCCCTGTGCCATTCAGGCTGGTCTCAAACTCAGTAATCCTCCTGCCTCAGCCTCCCAAGTGCTGGAATTACAGGCATGTGCCACCACACCTGGCTTCAAACATTTTTAAATAGTAAAAAATACAATTTTATTAAATGAAAATTAGAAATAATTAGACAGTTTTAAAGTAGCAAAATAATTTCTCTTCTGAATTTTACACTTTTAAGTTTCTGGCAATGTGATTATAAGACTTGTACCAAAAAGCTGTACTTCATTTATTTCTTATTTAATGCTGAACACATAAAAAGAATCTTAGCCATAGGAATGATTTCTAAAAAATTTACATTTCGAGTTTTCTCAAAACACCCAGAAAATAACTGTTCCGTGTGAATTGACTATGCATAATTTTGCTTGAGTCTGTATTTTCTAAAAATGCTGTGTGCCCTGGAGCTCTGTGAATGCTATGAATACTGTTATATGACTCATTTCTGTTTTTTTATTTGGTTTTAATCCTTTGTGAAAAACTAATTCTGTGAGACTATTGTGTCTTTAGGTTGACATTTGATTTGGGAAGTGGATTAACACTAAAAATTTAAATTAGCAAGCATGTACACCTTGCATGAGGCTTGAATCAAAACAAATCAGGCAGGGCTTCCTGCCATCCTTTTTGGGGAGAATCTAAAATCTTCTCAGCTTCTGCCGCCTGTGGCTTCAAGCACACTGATTCATTTCAGGTGAGTTTCTCTGGGAGAGTAAATATCTGCCCTTCTGCAGGAAGTGCTTGGTGAGTCACCTGGTGTTGTCATAGAGAAGGTTGTCTGAGGTTCCATTAATACCTGAGGCTTGGTCAGCTGTGCTAGAGATGAAACAGGCCCTCCCTGGACACCGAAGGCCTGTGTGTATCCAGGTTTCTGTTTTATTCACTCAGTATCTACCTACTTGGCACGTACACTCTGCAGGAGACTGAGACCAGCCCGCCCTAAAATATACACAGTCTGGATGTGGGAGGCGACAGACGTATAAAAAGTTACCGCATGCATCCCGGCAAGTGCTTGGTAGCTGTACAGGCACATCCCCGCTGTGGCAGCACTGCTCAGGAAGGGATGGGAGGGCTAGAAGGAAATGCTACCTCAGAGAAGCAACATTTGACTTGAGCTTGACATTCATGTGGGAAATCCTCAAGGAACTGCACTGAAAAGGCATGAAAGTATGAAACAGCATGGATTGAAACAATTTAGGATTTAGAATGCTTTCTATCACTCTTCCATCACCTTTGGGTAGTGCAGTTTGATGGCAAACTGAAGTCTTCCTGATCCCTGTTCACGTAAGGGGTGAATACGGACTTGCATTTCAGTTCTCTGCTACTGTGTAATAGACTACCACTCATTTAGCAGCTTAACACAACACCTATTTATTATCTCATTGTTTCCACTGATCTGGAGTTTGCACACTCTGCTTGGTCTCACTGGGTTGAAATCAGGTGTTGATCAGAGATACAATCTCAGCTGGAGCTTGGGGATCTTCTAAACTTTTAAGGTAGTTTGAAGAATTCAGTTCCCTTCATTTTATAAGGCTGAAGTCTCCTTTTTCTTGCTGACTGTGGGTCAGTACCCCTCTGAGCTCCTAGGAGAACTCTTAGCCTAGAAGCACTCTTAGTCACAATATGGAAATCTGCTTCTTCAAAGCCAGGAAAGAGCAGTAGGAGGCTGGGTGTGTGGGGACAGGCTACAGAAAGCCTGTGAGGACTTTGCCTTTTTCTCTGAGAATGGACCTGAAGCTGTCCCTGGCCTTGGTCAAAGTGTTGTGGCCAGCCTCGTGGTAAAAGAGTTACTCTGAGTACTATGTTGAGCATTTGCTGGTGAGGAGGGAGGAGTGGAATTAGGGAGCTTGGTTGGGAGGCAACTATAATCATTCAGGACAGAGTTATCTTAGCTTGATGGGCCATAGGTGTGATGAGACAGAGTCTGCTTATGGACATGGTTTGCAGTGCCAATAGGATTTGCTGGTGGTCTGGAGGTAGGGCCTGAAAAAGGAGTTAAGGGTGACACCAGAGTGTTTGGTTTGAGAGCCTAGAAGAGTATTTCTCCACAAAAGGAGCAGATTTTTAGAGGAAGTTGAAAAGTTCAGTGTTTCGTGTATTACTTATGAGATGCCTTTTACAGTGATCGTTTTAAAGCCAACAACCTCTGTCCTTCACCTGTACTGTCTGCCTCTGTCCTACCCAGCCTCCCAGCAGCATGCAGCACAATTGACCATTCCCTCCTTAAAACTCCTTTCCTGCTTAGTTCTGGTGCTAAGATGTCAAGATAAGTGAAGTTGATCCGTGGTTGGCTTTGCTGTTCCCCTCTGTTCCCATGGGTTGCACATCTGTGGGCTAAAACTATGGACTGAAAATAGGCAGGAACAGAATTGCACCTAGGAAAGTAGAAGCATTCTCCCCTTGTCATGATTACCTAAACAGTAAAGTATCACAGCTGTTGACATAAAATTACAACGTACTTCTACTGAGGTAACCTAGGGATGATTTAGAGTGTATGAACAGGAATGTGAAGGTTATACAGAAATATCATGCTATTGTGTATAAACAACTTTGTCACCTTCAGACTTTGGTATCTGTGGGGGTCCTGGAACCCTGAATACCAGGGGATGACTGCAACCACTTTTGCTTTATTCATATATTTCTCCATCTCTTCTATTACATCCTATAGAGCCGGAGATATAACTCAGCAGCACAGCGCCTTGTTTGGCAAGCACAAGGTCCTGAGTTTGATTCCTAATACCTCCCCCCCACACACACACAAAAAACCAACCTGAACTATTACATCCTATAAGTGGTATCTTTTCCAGGGATCAGTGCTGGACCCGCTTTCTCAGAAGTTTCTGTTTCTCAGAACTCAGAACGTAGAACTCAGAGCTCAGTTTCTCAGAATCCAGTTTCTCAGAACTCAGAAATTCTGTGGATAACCTCATCATTCTCTTGACTAAATCTGTTTCAATGCTGATGACTCTTCCTTGTATGTCCATAGGTGTCTATGTTTCATTAAATTATTGTGTCTCTATCCACCACCTTTCCCAACGTTTTTATATGTCTTTTGTATGTACAAAAATAGTGCCTCTACTTAGCCATAAAGGTGAAAACCTAGAGGAATCCTTGCTTTCCTGCATCTCAGGTCATACCCAAACTAAACCACTTACTTCATTTCCATCTCTGAAATATGTGTGAAATTTGCCTGTCTTCTTTCTTGCTCTACTATGAATACCTTGGTCCAGAGATACTGGGTTTGGCACAGATGTCGGAAACTGCATTCCAACTAGTCTTTCTGCTTCTACTCTGGGTCCCCCTCCAGCTGTTCTCCACAGGAAAAGGACAGTGAAGATTAGTCACCCCTGTGGATTTCTGTTGGACTCTCCCCCTTCATGCCATGGTCTGTAAGGATCCACATCTCCTGCGTGGCCCGGCCTCCTTAGTGTGCCCCACCAACCCAGCCTCAGTTCAGCCCTCAGTCACACCAGCGTTGTGCCCCTTGGTTATACCTGTGTCTTTTTCCTAAGCCTTTCACACAGACTGCTGCTCCCACTCTACAGAGCTGTAGCTGTACCCTGTTCAGGTCTGAGTTTTCGAAGTCACTCACTAAAAGTGGTTTTCCCTCCTGCTTTATATGCATACCACCCACTCTGCTTAAAATTAATGCGTGTTTCCTTGCTTATTGTCTTCTGTCCTCTGTGTATCTGCCTCTGTCTCCGTGTCTCCCCACGCCCATGCTAGAGACTGAACCCAGGGCTTTGCACTGAGATACATAGCAGGCACTCAGTAAATATTTGAAGAATGAATATGTAACGTCAAGGAAAAAAAAAATGTTAGCCCATGCTGGCCCAAAGCAGAGCAAAAACACAAAATAAACACATTAAATAGTGACCTATTGGATGTTATACAAAGAAAACAACATGTGCTTTGAGGGCAAGGACAACTGACTTTGTGTCGAGGCCATACCATTTACTAGCTGAGCATGACCGTGACAACTTCTCTGAGACTTATTTTTCTCATGTCTGAAAAGAGGCTTCCTGACCACTTTCTCAGGTGCAGTTGGTGGGAATTGTGAGAAACTGAGGTACAGGCCTGCTTCCCCTATGCGGGTGAACAACAGCACATTTTCAGTCTTTAATGGCTTGACCCAGTCTTCTTTCGGACTGCTCATTTGGTTAGCAATACAGATCAGCCATGCTTCGGTGCATCCGAGGTGCTCACCTTCCACGGTGCTCACAGGGATGTGCACGGATGCTGAGGGTGCCGCTCAGTAGCTGCTGTCCTTTTATCCCCCAGAAACAAGAAAAGCTCTGCTGGGGCTGTGTGCTATGGCTGGGACTCTCCGCTTTGCCGGCTGATAATGATGTTGGGGTGGATGAGTCACACCAGAAAAGGTGCTCTACGTTTCAGAGCCTTAACAGCCTCAGGTATCTGTGGTCCTAAATGCTGCCTATTTATTTCCCCCGCACTCTAGGCCATTGGCTACCTAGCACTGTGATAACACTCTGTGATAAACCATTGAGATAAAAACTTATAAATATTATCATCGAACAGTTCCAAATAAGTTCCAAATAACTGATACCACAAACATAAAAATAGTAAAATGGTTTTTTATAACACTGACTTTTGAACTCCCAATTTTTAAAATTTCAAAATAAAGAGAACCCACATTATTTTCCTATGAAGTGTCAAGTGAAGGTGGTCCTTTGTAAGACAGCCCCTGTGAAAGGGCAAGGAAGCCCCAAGGAGCCCCCTTTTGGCCTTGGTTAAGGGAGCCGCAGTACCTCCTCTGTGCCACGGAGTGGCAGTGGTTACTTCCCATTGGAAGGTTGGAGGAAGGAGTAGGGCTGACTCTTGACTCAGATATCTCAATTAAAATCTGATTTGAGAGAAACCCCATTGGGATGGAAGTGAGGAGAATATTGGTGTCCAGGCTGTCTGGGTAGAATGGGGCTTTTAGTTAAGACCCTTGGGGTTTAGCTTGAGCCCACTGTAAATTTAAACCCTTCAAAAAGTTCCTGGATGATTTTCCATTTTGTGTGTTGAGTAATTGTGTGGGTAGAATAAGAAATAGCATTTTTCTTGGAGGGGAGCAAGACAGGGAAGATAAAAATGATGGCTGATTTCATTTGTGTTTAAGAGTGCCTATGTACAGATGTCCAGAGGCCAGTAGGAGAGTTGTCTGGGGGCAAGGAGAGATTTTTCAAGTCACCCCAGGTTAGTAGTGCCTGGTGCGACAGGAATGGAGGAAGTGACCCTATCCAGTAAGAAAAGCACAGGACCTAAGAGAAAGGCCTGGAAAACTCAACACCTAATGGCCAACTAGACAAAGAATCTGCAAAGGAAATAGGGAAATTGAGAAGAAAGGAGAACTAGAAAAACAGCATAAAGAAGACCAGGAAAGTGTTTTGAGAAGGGGCAGCGGTCACAATTGTCAGAATAGTAGAGAATGGTCACCTGGAATAAGGGCATGGGTGTGAGGTATTTACTAGGGTAGCAACACAGAAGTTATTGGGGGCGTTGAACAGAGCAAACTCCATGGCGCAGTGGGGCCAAAAACATACTGCAGGGGGCTGAGGGATAACGTGAAGACAGATGCAGCAGAGAAGTCAGGCCGGGCTGACAGTGAGTGACAGCTGCGAAAGCGTTAGAGTAGGTGATGTACATCTGAGAAAGGCTTTGTTCGGGCCACTGTTTTAGGACATGAGAGATCGGAATTTGTGTATCATTGTCAAGAGCCAATATAGAGGAAGAGCTAAAGATACAGGAAGGAGAGCAGGCCCCCTAGCGGGGGAAGTGGGGAAGAACTGGAGCCCAGGTGGAGGCCTGGGGCAAAAAGACAGCAGCAGAAGTGTGGCAGGAGGCAGAAATGTTCGGAGATACTGGCTTTAGCACTTGAGACACTCAGTACTATTTCTAGCTGCCTAGTCATTAAAATAAGAATATAAAAATGAAATATAGTAATTCTCTGAGACCTTTTAATGTTATTTTGGGAGGGAGCAAGTTATACATCTCACACACCTCTCCCGTATACTTCTTCATAGTTTAGAATTTCAGATAACACCGGTCTTAACTCATTATCAATGTCATCTAACTACTAGTTACTTACTAATTATAAGCTTTCTATATTTACATTTATAATTACTCAGCATCTTATAAATTCAAAGTTAAAAGACCCAAAGGAGTCATCTTTGTCTATTTTTTTTTGTTTAAAAGAAATAAATGTTGTAGCAAGGCACAAACCCAGAACAAAAATGGAAAATAATCTGCTTTTTGTAGTTTTTAAAAAATTTTAAATATTAAAAAACTGACAAAACAACAATGAAGACAAAATCAAAACAACCAAAATGATGCATGACCTCAAAACAAAATGGCAGGAATTTGCAATGGCTGCTACATTACATACTGTTACCTTCAACCAAGTTGCTCAGTCCACCAGACGTAAGAATGTAAGATTGATCAAACGATCAAAGACAGTAACAAGTAAAAAAGCAAAAAAACAAAAAAAATGGAAAATAATGTTAATGGGCTTTGGTGAATTTTGTGTGATCATTTTATGTATCTTCTCCACAGTGTAATATGAAAACTTAATAAGTAACTCCTAACATGTGCACAAAAAATCAAGAAATCTGAATTCCCTCAAGAAAAGTTTATTGAGAATCACAAAATTCAAGGAAGTAGGTTTAAGAATAGTTAACAGTGCCTGTTGCATTTTAGTTCATAAGCAGAAATTGTTATTCTTAATAAGGATTGTCTTTGAATTATGTAAATTTTGAATCATATGATCTTTTTAGTTCATCCCCTAAATAAAATATGACTATCTTAAAATGTCAGAGAGACACAGAAAATCCACTCAACTACTGAAATGAAGTTTACTATATGACAACTGCTAACTGCTATACCAGTTTTCTGACTCAAGAAATCAGTATAAGGTATTCACTTCTATGTTCATTGGATCCTGAGCCAGTCTGAATGCCATGTGTTTTCATGGAACCCAAAAGAACCCAGATGTACTAGTTGGTGTTCTCTGAGAAACAGAACCAGCAGGCTGTTTATGTGTAGGAAAGCAGAGATCTAGTCTATGGAATTGGCTTACATAATTGTGGCGGGCAGATTGAAAATTTTCAGGCATGCTTATAGGCTGCAGACAAAAGGAAAAGTTGATCATCTTGGGTCTGAAAAGTCTGGAGGTAGAATTTCTTCCTCTGCAGAGAAACTTAGTCTTTCTTCAGGCCTTCTACTGATTAGATGAGCCACCACATAATGAAGGCAGGAGGGAGAGCTCTCGGGGTCCTCTCTTACCATCACATTGGTTTCAACCTATCCATTTTGGGAAGTACACAAACGTTCAATGCATAGCACACCTAGTGTTGGTCTGTGGGTTCAAAGCCTGGGCTGGACCCAGTGTTTTTGTCTTCTCTTCTACACAACACATCTTACTGTGTCTTAAGATAAGTAATCACAGATACAGATTCAGAAAGAGCTAGACTTAGACCAAAGTGAGAAATGGGCTTGTTTTTAAGGATGACCTTCACCCCTGAGCTCACTGTAGATTTTTTTTAAAAGAAGAGTAAAGGGATTTATTAAACAGCATTTTAAAAGTACACACTGAAAGAAATAGAGTGTGGGCTCTCAAGAAGAAAAGAGGTGTCTTGTGGCCTTGGACTGGGTATGTTCACCAGGACTGGGGGGCATTCCTAAGATGGGCTAGCTGGGATTTGCCCATTGGTGGGCTGTGCTAAAATGCAAACCATTTATATGTGTTTGAAGCTGAAATTCGGCCCTTTTCTTCCTTTGCCTCTAGCAGCTGGGCACTGCCAATTCTCCACCATCACTGTCTCCCACCACAGCTGGCAGCAGGTGCCACTGAGCTGTTGCAGCCTCAGCACGTCCTGCTGTAGTGGGAGCATTGAGATGGAAAGGCAGCAGGAAGTCCTCTCCAAGTGTACTGTGGTCTGAATGTCAGTGTCCCCTCAAATTAGTATGCTGATGCCCGTCTCTAATGTAATAATATGAAGAAGTGATGACTTTCAGAGATGATTGGGTCTGGATGGCTCCACTCTCATGGGTGAGATTAGTACCCTCATAAAAGAGGCTCTAAGAAGCTAGTTTTCCCCTTGCACGATGTGAAGGCACATAGAAGGCATCATCTCTGAGAAAAGCATCTCCGGATGCAAATCTGCTGACACATTGATCTTGGACTTTCCAGCTTCTAGTACTATGAGAAACAAATGTTGATTGTTTATAAATTATCTAGTACATGAGTCGATTTTGCATTGCTCTAACCAAATACCTGAGGCAAGTTAGATTTATAAAGGCAAGAGGTTTAGGTAGCTTGCTGTTTTGGAGGTTCAAGGACCTGCACTGGCATAGGCTTGCCTCATGAAAGGGCTCTCTTAGCTGTAACACAGAATGATGGGAAAACATCTATGAAGACAAGATCACATCACTAAATGAGAAGGCAGAGAGAGAGAGAGCAACTGGGTCCTACAACCCCTTCTGAAGTTATGACCTCAATTGACCAAAGGATGTCCCACTAGACTGTACCTCTGGAGAAGGTCTCCTTCTCCCATCAGCACTCAGGACCAAGCTCCCAACCCATGAATCCTTGAGGAATAAACATCCACACCATAGCATCAAATCTATGGTATTTTGTTACCACAGCCTAAGTGACATCTTGATGTCCTCAAACTCCAGTGAGATCTTCTAGAAAAGTAATATTGTTCCTAGCCACTTTTCCAGCTTTGCCCTTCCTACTCTTCATGGGATTCACAAGGGAGGTTGCACAGGGTGACAAATCTAAGCACTGTGCATTTAAAAAAATCTCTAGGGCATTACTTCTCCCAACCTCCAGGTTGGCAGGCCCCAGATTACCTTTTAGTATGAGGTTTCCCCAGGAGGTTTCTCAGTTCCTCATGTACTCAGCCTCGTTGGGTATCCTCCCAGGCATATCTGTACAAAGCCCAGAATGGTCAAGATAGGACCCTACTTCATGTCACCTGAGACCTGCTGTCTGGTAAAAGAGTGAGCAACAAGAAGTGTGCTGAGACCCACGGAAGCCACCATGTACAATTTTCCACAGATAATTGGCAAACGGATCGTGCACATGTAGGAAGTGGAATATCAGTAACCAAATTTTATGTGATATTTTATGGTTTGCAAAAAATACTTTTCCTATATCCATCTCATTTGATATAAAAAGGTTTAAAAAGTTTAAAGTGGCCTATAGTTGTTTGAGCTGTACAAGTTACTTGGAAGCCAGCTGTGTTAGGTTTGAATGTATCCCTCCAACCAGCTGTCTTCTATTCCCAAAGACTTGTATAATCCTGTGATATTTAGCTGAGAAACTGTAATGATTCTACGAGCTGTGGTAAACCACATGCGGATTTGGGTGGATGGTATTTCAGGGACATGGAGCTTCAGGAAGCAAATGTTCTAACAAACTGCCCTCTTGGAACAAATTGATACAAATACCTTGGGCACCACAGTTCATAAAGAAAGTTACTGAAGCAGGCTGGAAGGATTTAGCATGCAGTACAGCTTGGCACGCAATAAAAGTGAGTGTGCACTTTTGACGACTGGTGTGCCATGTGGTTTTAGTAGAGGAAGGAGCATGTGGTGTGGTGGGGGTGGGGGTGGGAGTGGTTTGTATAGTGAACAGGAGGAGCAATGAGGCAGAAAGCCCAGGGCTTCTCGTTTGGCTCAGTCCAGCCCAACAGCACTGAGTCTACTCATGTGAAGTTTCATTTCCTAATGCACAGACGGAGACAAGCCATGCAGTCTACCCTATAGGGTTGGTTTGACAGCCAGATCAAATAATGTATATTAAGATGTTTGGGAAAATATGAAATGTCACATAAATACAAAGCATCATTCTGATGGAGATTGCTTCTTTCCTTCTGTCACATTTGTTTCCAGTTGTAAACAGCTTCAGCGTTGGGAAATGGTTCTGTCTTTCCTTTATGTTTCATTCCTTGTGTCCCCCTAAGGTTGGCCTGGGAGAACTACCCCAATAGACAGATAGTAAGCTTTGGGAGAATCAGTTTTCTTCCTGGCCTTCTTAAGTGCTCTACTGCCTGGGATGTTACCTTCAAAGTCAGGGATGTGAAACCATGGCAAGGATGGGGGCTTTCTGAAGCCGAGGAAACTGACTTTTCCTTATTCAGACTTGCTTTATTCCACTTATTGCCCCTGTGACTTTATAAATACCACATTTTCCATGAAATAGATTATAGGAAGAGGTTCCATATCCTGAAAAGTAATCAGATTCCCAGCCAAGGGTGAAGCACATCTACGTGAATACACCTGGTGGCAGTGGGAGGGACGTGTGCAGATGAGTGGGAAGGCTTGTTCCAGTGGTGTGAGAACAAACTATCCACGTGCTGGCCTCTCTGGCCGAGTAGACATCCTTGAATTAAACGTTCTATTAAAATATCACCTAATACATTTCTACTTTTACTTACTCAAGTAATTTTCAAATGCCTACTATTGCCAGGGACATAGGCCTTGATGTCTTTCAGAACCCATCCACATGGATCTAATTTGTTTACCTAGAGTTTTCAT
The DNA here is from genome assembly GCA_004027595.1 of Dinomys branickii. Taxonomy (NCBI): domain Eukaryota; kingdom Metazoa; phylum Chordata; class Mammalia; order Rodentia; family Dinomyidae; genus Dinomys; species Dinomys branickii. The sequence continues at coordinate 79,575 of PVLD010007549.1, forward strand.
AAAATGAGTAGGAATCAGGCATTATATTTTTTAACCTTTTAGTGAAGATTGAGCTATGACTAGAGGAATTGAGCAGCTCTGCAGTAAAACGAGGGCTGGAGCAGAATGAGCCGGCTTTCCATTCCCTTCCTGTCCGTCCCCAGCGGCATTTTCCACTGGATTTCAGGGCAGAGGCATGTGGCAAGAGTGACAAAACGCAAGAAAGAGCAAGGACAGTGGCTGTGTTCCCACTCAGTGCTTCACTCCAGGGAAGTGGGCCAGCCAGCGGGTGGGACACAAACTGCTAGCAGGGAACAGCAGGGCCCGTCCATCATCTGCTATTATGACTTGAAACCCTACCTGAAGGAAGCTGAAGACCAGCTGGGAGAACAGGACATGAGTGTTTGTGCCCCGTGCCCGGATAGAAGCTGAGCACCCAGTGTGAGGGTCACACGGCTGTCCCTGCAAGAGTTCTGGCAGGGCAGAGCACTGGCCCCAGAGATTTCACAGGTCATTTGTACTTGAGTCGGGCTTCCTTGGAGATGTAGATTGTGGGGTCCAGGTCCAGCGGGAGGAGATGAAGTAAAAGCATACTGTTTCAGTTCGTAGGTGTTGAGTGCAGGGTGGTTATGGAGTGGCAATGGCTGGCAAGCCTGGCCACATTTAAGGCTGTGACCAAGTCACTCCACTTAAGAACTTCTGGGGACAGGAGCACAAAGTCTGGGCTACCCATGGCCCTAGATCACCCAAGGAAGCCCCTGGGTCCCACAGTCTTTCTGCCCCTTTTGCCTGCAGAGTATCCTTTAGCACCTCTCCTTACAGACTAGAAAGATGTCTCAAATATGGGTACCCTCAATGGCAGCAGTGGCAGAGGTGAGGGTACTGGGCAGAAGGCTGCGTTGGGTATTTACTTTCTGTGTTGAGAAAATATGTGTGTAGATGGCAGCAATATACACACTGCAACATGGGACCACAGAAGATGGTGGCAGGTGTTTCTTCACCACTCAGCCTGGTGGCCATTCCTCAGCACATGCCAAATGATCTATAAGATGGATCTTCCTCTGGGGAATGACCCTCTTCCCAGTGGTTGTTCACTTGGACATGTTTGGTTAAAAAACCACTAGCGGGTCAGACACAGACCTTCCATTGCTCTTAGAGTATCTTTAGTACCTAGTGGGTGATTGTTCTGCATGTAGTGGGGAAAGTTTTCTCCCAGCTTTTCATTTAACCAAGACAGAACAGTACTTAAGCAGGAACTGAAATGACCATGGCAATGGGTTCTTCCAGGAAGGAGCTCATGGGTAACTACTCATTTCCTGCAGTACCCTGGCCAAGCTTTTTTTTGCATAAGGCACAGATTACAGCTGAGGGGACAGCTAGTCTAGGCTGTTGGCCTGCCCTGCAGAGGCCCAGGGAACCTTGATCATGCCGTCTTTCTGGTACGACAACTCAGCAGGCCTGTGTCAACAAGCTCTGCACAGTTTGGATAAAATGTGAGTGACTAACATTTTCCTCCCAGGCAGCAGGCATGGATGAGCCTGCTGGGAAGAATTCCTTTGCTGCAGACTACTGAGAATGCCTGTCTCCTAATGGGGCCCAGGGGATCTCGTCTGTCTCTTACTCCTTCCCCGTTTTTTATCCTTGCTGATGATGCGAGGGAACGTTTGCTGAATTTGTCTGGACTCTAAATAGTACGTGGTCACTGAAGTGTGTGAAAATATGGCATCAAAACAGGTGCTATTGTCTGAAAATGTTTCTGAAGGAAAGAACAGTTATTCTGACAGTAAATGATACATTCTTTTATGTTAGAAGGTTTGAATTTTGTTTTTTGCATGTGTAGTCCGTGAGTAGAATTTTTGGCAGTTGGCTTTCATTAAATAGGTTTGTATACAGCACACTGGAGCCTAGTAAGCATCTCCGGCTTTTTTTTTTAACAGGCAGAGTTTTGGTGCCTGGGGATCTGGGCCGTGGACAGGCAAGATGTGCCTGCAGGCAGAGGTGTTCAGCTCACTCCCAGCTTGCTAGATCCAAGGCTTTGACAGGCAGAAGTATCGGCATCTGTGCAGCACCCTCTTGCAGCCTGCCTACCCGCTCAGGCCTTCTTCTGACCCTGCCTCAGCATTGTCCACACTCCAGGCAGGGCAGGTCACATCACCCCATCACCCTCCGTGGGGAGTGTGTGTACATGATTACAGCCTCTCTCTGTGCCAGCCTAGGGGATGAGAGGCAGCCAGCAGAAAGTCCCAGTGTTTTACCAGGTAATAGCAGTGCTGCCCTGATGAAGAAGCAGGAAGAATGAGAGTCTCTTGGGTTTTGAGTTTTGCTCTCAGTAGTGCATTCTTCATATTTGGGACCAGATGTATCAGTCGAGCTCATTGAGGAGAGGTGGGAAAATGCAAGTAACCAGGTAGATGGATGAGTCCCACGTCCTTGACATGGAGCTGCGGTACATGAGAGAAGCCCATGAGACACCTCCCTTTGTGTCATTTGGTGCCCTGAATGCCCTCAAAGGCTACTCTGATAGCCTGTTGTTTACAGGGCAGAGCTTGCGAAGCAGATCAGCTTTTCACTTATAGTATGGCCAGTACATATCCTAATGAGCTTTTGATAATCAATACTGTAGAGACAAGAATTTGTTTCATCCTAACAACCCAGTATCAAAGCCCTAGAATCTGGGGAGAGTACATTAAAGCTTTTTGGTTTATTATTTATTTCTTTATTTATTTTGGTACCAGGAATTGAACTCAGGACCTTGTACTTGCCAGGCAGGCACTTGTACCATTGAGCTATGTCCCCAGCCCTCGTCAAAGCTTATCTGACTTCAAAGTTATGTTTCAAATGGATAATTGAGATGTAAGGAAAAGGATAAAAAGCATTCTTTATCATATCTTGCAAAAGATAGTACAGATTTGTATAACAGTGTTCTAGGAGAAAGGGACTAATTTTTTTGCCTCTATTATGTGATACAAAATATGTTATTATTTCATCCCCACAAATGCTATGTGCATGATTCTTCATTACAATGAAAAGTTGAGGCTTAGAGTGGATGAACAACTTGCACAGATGAACAGCTAAAGGGCATGGGATCTGGATTTGAATGGTGCGTATTGAACTCTAGAGCTGGGTTGATGCCTTCACACTGTAGACCTCTGGGCTGGGTCGTTCTCTGTTGCAGGAGCTGCAGTCTTTGAGATGCCAGTCGACTTCCCCAGTTGAGACAACCAAAACATGCCTCCAGATATTTTCAGGTCTCCCATGCACATCCAAACCACTTTCTGTTTAGAACTGTTTCTTTGAGGCCTTTGTTTTTGTGATTTCACATTCAGAAGGAAATTTGGTGGTATCCTTAGGGACACTATGGATTTTTCCCATTATAAAAGTAATAAAAGCTATTGTGGATCATTTAGGGAAAAAATAAAGATTGTTGATACTTTGCCACCTACAAGTGCCCACTTTTAACATTAAGTTCTGTTTTGTTTCTGTTTCTTTTTCTATGCATTTATATTGTTTTTTGTTTCTCATTGTAAAAATGTAGTTTTAAAAATCATACTGTGAATGTTTGTATGTGAATTTTATACTTAATATTCTAGTGAGACCCTTTTGCTATATCATAACAAATTAATGTCATTACTTTTAGTAACTAACTGCCTTATATCCTATTATGTGCATATACTATAGTTTAACTGAAGTAGTCCTCAAATGTTGGACATTTAGAGTTTTTCCACTTTACCCACACCATAAACTTTGCTTTAATGGACATATCTGCACATGAACATTCATGTAGAGCCCTGATACATTGTTAGACTGTTTATTTCTATAAAACATAATTGGGTCTAGACTTTGCATATGGGATTTTCAGCCCCATTTATTGTCAGATTGCTCTTTGTAAATGTTGAACTAATTTGGTTTTTCTTGAATTTATTTCATGGGCATTGTGTGTGTGTGTGTGTGTGTGTGTGTGTGTGTGTGTGTGTGTATTTTTTCAGACAGGGTCTTGCTATGCAGTTTAGGCTAGACTTGAGCTCACTTTGTAGCCCAGGCTGGTCTCGAACTCGCGATGACCCTGCTCCCTCAGCCTCCTGAGTGCTGGGATTACAAGCGTGCACCACCACACCTGGTATGGGCATTTTGTCTTACCTGTCATCAAGAATATCATGTTTTAAAAGCTTTTAGTTTGATAGGCCAACATGATGTTGTTTTAACATATCTATTTGATTATCAACAAAACTGAACATCTTGCTATCTATTATACAGTTAGTTACTTTTTTATTCTCTCAAATATTTGTTAAAGAGATGAATAATTTCTCAACTTCATTGTATCAAACTGCTCTCAGATGTTCTACTTTGCATTTTCACATGCAGACTTAAAACTGAGGTTCTTTAATTTTTTTTTTTTAGCAGCAGTAGAGGGAGACTTGGGAGAAGACTTGGGAATACAGATGGAGGGAATGTTCTTTGCATGAATTAGAGAGCCGGAGCAGAGCTAACTCGGCCTTGAAGTTGAAAATGGAGGGAAGAATGGCTTCTTTGGGAGTCTCACGGTGGGCAAGAGAGGGGATAGTGTAGAAGAGGGATCGGGCCAGGGACTTCCTGCGATGGCCACCAGGTGGTACCATCGTCCCAGGCTGGTTTTCTTTCTCTGCTGTGGGAGGGCTAAAGGAGTCTACTAATTAATAAGTGATTATAACCTGAGTGAAAGGTTCATTTGTCCATTGGAGCCCAAATGTCATTAACACACACGCGACATTGATGGAGTGGGCGTTTGTATTTAACCTGCCAAGCATCGTGCATTGGGATGGTGCACCTGTGTATATATAGAGAGGAGGGAAGTGAAGGTCAGGGCTTTTCGGAAAAAATTTATACAGGAGAGCTTTATTGTGATATAATTTACACACTGCTGAATTCACCCATTTAAAATATACTGTTTCATGGGTTTTAGTATATGCGCATCACAACTGTCAAGTTTAAAATACTTTTGCCACCTCCAAAAGAAAACCGATTTTCTTACTATCCCTTATACCCAAAATTCTGCAACCTTTACTCCTCCTCTCAGTCCCTCTTTTCCTAGACCCTGGCAACCACTGATCTACTTTTTGTATCTATGGATTTGCTTGCTCTGTGTATTTCATATACATGTAATCATATGATAGGTGGCCAGAGCATCAGGGTAGCTAAACAGCGTGATTATCTCAAGGGAGCTAGCATTTTCAGGCTATTAGGACAGAAATACCTGTTGGTAGTAGTGCTTTTCCTACTTGGTAGATGATCAGATTACTTTTAATACTTTTAAAGTGAAAGATTCCTGACCCCTAGTCTCTCCAGAATTTAAATTCGGTGGTTCTGCACATTTAAGGCTGCTTCAGATTTTATTTTTGAAATACACTAGGTGATTCTAATGAATGCCCTGCTGTGACCAGTGGGCGCAAGTCGTGGAGGGCAGGATAGCTTGTTTTAAACAGAGGCAGGAGAAGAAAGTGGGCTTTCCCTGCACATGAGTTGTACCAGCTACAGCTCCAAACCAGGGCTTCTTGCACAGGCTGCAGTGCTGGTTCATGTCAGACTGTCATCTTTGACTCAGCGTGACAGCACTGCATACTTGAAAGTCATCAAGCCCAGTGACGTCAGCTTTATTTACTATTCAGCTGGCAAGTATCTCAGTGTGGTATAGCAGCGAGAATACTTCATTTGCAGCTCACCAGACCGTTCCACTGACTAATCCCTGGGGCCGCGGTAAGTATGCAGTGACAGTGCATGTGAGCTATCACACTGCACTCATTGGTGTTTTAGAAACAAAGGCCAGATGAGACTTTAAAAGAGTAGCTTGTTCACTTGCCTCATTTCACACTAAGTCGAGGCCGCAGGAGTATCTTTGTTAGACGTCATATGTTAGCTGTCATTAAAGCAGACAGCGACGGGCAGGAATCCCAACTGCTGCCTCCCCTCCTCAGTGTATCTTACTTTACTGTCTTTGGGGATCTGGGGAACCTAGATATCTAATCACTTTTCATTTCCAGAAAGGAGGAAACCCAGGCATCATTTGTCCATAGTGGCAGGGCTAATTGACTTATATTTGTTTTAAATGAGTAGGAGGTAAAATTATGAAAGTTAAAGAATCCAAGATGGTGTGCAAATATGGCTGTTCTAACAACACACAGCAAATTTCAGTTTGATAAGACCTAGAACTCATGCAGTTAGAAAACTCTCTTTAAGGAAGTTGATATAAACTTACAAGTACAAAATCAGGACGCAGATCTTGAAAGAGGACTGTGCAAAGGAGGGGCCTTCGTTTACTTCATGATTAAGTCTCCTTCCAGGAATCACAATGAGGACATCCGTGGTCATGTGGGTTCATTTGGATAAATAACACCAGTCCTGCTGAGAACCAATTAGTCACCTGACTGTCACCGAATGGAGACCATTTCATCAACAGATTTGTACTGAGCACCTGTTTTATATAAGGTATACAAAGGAAACTGAGGGTTCCAAAGCTGCATCGAACACAGGAGATGTGGTGGAAACCTGGTGACGTAAAGACTGACACCAGCTTCCTGGACTGTGGTCTGGAGATGACTATGGGAACCCAGCCTCCGTTTGTGTCTCCAGTTTTGGGCTGAGAGAATCTTCCTGTCTGTTATTTTTCCTCTGCCTATCTAACGGGGAGGTGGTTGTGACATAGATAAAACCCTTTTGGGGTTTAGAAGACAAACTTTTCAAAGATTTACATGACATTTTTGTGATTGTATTAAATAAAGTTCTTAGTCTCAAACTATTGCCTTGAAATGAATGAAAAGCGTGTTAATATGTCAGGGTCACTTTTCCCCGAAGAGAACCTAATGGACTAAAGCAGAAAGGCACGGGTATCCTGAATAATATATGTCTGTTGTAGAGAAAGTTATTTCCACTTTGGTAAAACAACACCTTCATCCACCTCTGTTTGTATAATCACATTAACATGAAGTCCCTTTTTAAAGTCTAATTTCTGCCTCTTTCTAAAAGATGTAACATGGAGAGATAAATTGAAGCTCCACAGAGGAACTGGCTTGAAAGGGTTTTTGTTACGTTTGCTGTATGTCAGTTTTTATTGTTACATTTAGATTTATTGAATTCTTGTGAAGAGTGACGTCAAAGCTGTGCTGTGTAAGTCCCTTTAACTAAAACCACGCACTGTTCTCCTCAAATCGGAGTCTCTTTCCATTGCTGGGATGAATGAGCAATAACTCTGTATCGTCCTAGACTCACTGTTTTTTTGTGGCAGTTTTACTGTCATTTGGAAATGAGCCTTCTGAAACCTTAAAGCGCCTGGGGGCATTAAAACCCTATCAAGTCTGCTGCAGCTCCTTGAAGTGCAGGGCAGAGGGCCCCAGAGCCCACAGTTGGAGGAGTGCTGTTTCTGATGTCATAACCAATCCCATCATTTGGCCCTTCTTCCCTGTTTTGAATCATGGATTTCAAACATCCTCAAAAGCTCTTCTCTGGTAATTTAAAAACTCTTAACAAATCAATCCTAAGAAAAAATAAACAAATATGCAGAAGAGCAGTAGAGTATTTAGGGCATGGTTTTAATTAAAATTTTTAAGTTTTCTTTTTCAAAATCCTGTATCTATTAAATATGAATTTATTAAACATGAAGAAACAGACTTCTAGCGGAATAAAGGCCATTACCATTAGAAATTTTGAATCTTCTAAAAAAAATCAATTGTTCTTCTTTTTCCCAAGTCTTACTTCTTACCACCACAACGAAATTAAATCAGTTTTAAAATGCTCAATATGAGTACCTAGCAACACATGTTATAACATGTAAATGTTCTGCTGATCCTCCATGGGATGGTGGGCCTGCTTGTGGTTATGGAACTTCTAGTTAAGGGGCTAGGGAGGAAATTCGTGCCAGAAGATTGGGACCCTCCGGGTATTGGCTTCTGCATATTTCCCTTGTGACTGTCCGGTTTGACAGATATTCAGGCCGCTTACCACTATGTCTTTCCAGCTGGCCTTGGCTCTTTCTCTGTTCATTGACTCCTGAATCCAAGGGGGAAGAAAGAAACATTTATTAAGTGCTATACTTGCACCATTTAATCTTCTCCACGAAGTATTGTTATTGTCCCCACTTCACAGAGAAGAAAGCTAATATTTAAAGATGTAAGATAGTGTGTTTGGGATTGCCTGTTTTAAATTGTGTAACGAAATGTTCATACATTTTAAAATGATGACCACAGCTAACATTTATTAAACACTTAACATTTTCCTGAATTTATGCAAATAGCCTTACAAGGACTCTTTTATTGTATGTTATCTTCATGCCAACTCCTTAAGGACAGTATTATTAGTGCCCTCACTGTACAAATGTGGCCTTATAGCCATATGAGGGCACCAAGATTCAAATTCAGGCAGCTGGACTGCAAAGGCTGCACTTTTGGGTCACCAAGATTAACTTCCTGTGTATCCAGCATGGTTGTCACCAGCCCCATGTGGCTACTAAGTACTTGAATTATGGCTAATTGAATTGCATTATGCTGTAAGAATAAACTACCCCAAAGGTGCTACTAATCTGACAGTGTAGTGCCTCAGAAAGGATGTTCAGCACCAGGCCAGCTGATGTAAGTGATGCGGGTTGGCACATCACTGCCAAGCCCTGCCATCCCATCCAGATCCTACCCAGAATGGGCACATTACACTCTGTCACCTTGCATCCACACCTGCTCCTTAGCCATGTGCTCCTAGCAGCCTGCTTTCCCCGTGAAGCTTAGTCTGGCTGGAAAGTTGAGCCTCAGCAGAAACCCTTAGAGAACCTCTTGTCTGGAGTAGAGGGTCGCGCCCACTATCAGGCACCCTGTGTTGATGTCCTCTGCCAGCTCACTGCTACATTGCTCTCCTTTTGCCTCAGCCTCTGCAGATCTTTATTTTTCTTGGAAGCTACTTCCTTGGATGGTTAATCAACAGTTATGAACTTCTTTACATTTACTTGCTCAGGACTAGCCTCTGATATCCTGTTTACCTTGACTTCTGCCTGCCTCTGAGGACCAGTACTGCTATTGCCAGCTCCTCACCTGAGCATCAGACATGCTCTGTTTGTCTGTTTAGCTAGTAAACCGGGGGGCCTGGAATTCCTGTTTAGGAAGTCACTGCTTTAAAATTATCTCACAGTGTGCTACTCTGCCTGTATAATATAATTTATAATATATTTCCTGGTGCAAATATATTACACAGGAGCAGAGCATCACATGCTAACCATCATTATCATGTTAGTAGACAACTGTACCCAAAAGAATATGATCCAAGATTTGTTATGTCATTGAAAACAGAGGGCTCTGGATAAAGGATGTCATCAGTTAAATGCAGTTCCAGAAAGGGAGCTAGAGCTGCATTCAGGGCTTTAAATAATCCAAGTTAGTATGGCCAACTGTGGGACCAGATGCTAGGGGGACCAAATTCATATTTGACCTTTTCCCCACTTTTTTCAAGGTCCTCACCTAATCCTAACCACCACCACAGTTTTGTTTGCCATTACTTTTTCAACGAAAACTGATATCTCTAGTTGAGTACTCCTCTCCCAGCTAGGTCACAGCTTTGGCAAAAATCACAGAATAAAGTTTTTAAAGGACCAAGAATGGACCTTCTCCTCACTATAAAGACATCCTTGGCCTCTAGAAAAATCGACAAGTTAAGACTTCATTTCCGGCAACAAATAAAAGTTACACGAGGAAGCTGAGAATGCTTTTGCAAATCATCTATTCAACATGGCTGTTTTTCAGAACCTACCAGATTTACAGTGATCCTAAGAATGTGTCACTTCCAAATCATTGTAGTTTATTCTTTGGGTTTTGTGTGCATTTATTGGGAAGGGTCGGGGCTTGTGGTGGCAGGAAAACTAGCTGGACTCACAGACTAAAATGTGAACTTTTGCAAATGAGTAAACAGCCAAAGCAAACACACTTTGGAAAAAATACCCATTTTCGTCTTTTGAAAAGCAAGCAGTGCCTAAGCGGAATACCTTAAAAGTGAACTAAAAAGGTTTTATAAAATAAACAACTCTGTTTGTGATCCTAAATTGGGACCACATGTAGATGTGAAAGCTACAAGCGCAGCGCGGTCAGATGGCGTTTCTGCCTTCACGCTTCGCGTGCCTCCGAGTACATGATGATCAGGTTGCCATTGGTCCCCACAGAGCCTGAATGTTTTCAGTCCAGCACGAGGGAGAAAGGCAGGGAGGGACAGGGAATGAAAACAAATGCCTTTCAAAGGAAGCACCTGAACCAGGGGTCCCGCTCTGACGGCTGGCCGGGCTCAGAGAGATGCTGGTGATGGTAATCTGCCCTTGGGACGTTTGTCTTCACCCTGTGAAAGCCCAGGCTCAAACCCAGAGCTCCCACTAGCAAACTGCCTGGGCCAGGCCTGCCCCGCGGCCGATTGACAAACAAGCCAGTTCAGCATAGATCGAATCATGCCTTTGTTCTTCTCAATTGCCAAGTGCTGTGTGCTTTGGGGTCACAAGTCAGGAGTTTACCGAATGTGGAAATTGCAACATAAGCCCTCACAATTCTTTTTTTTTTTTTTAATTTAAAAAAAAAATACAAGTACAAAAACATATTGACAAACAGATACCAATTAGCATAAAAACTAGTACAATCACAACTGATCTATAGACAAGGTGATATGATCTCAACAGTGGTTATTGCTTTATCCATTGATATCTTCGAAGTGTAAATATATAAGCCCATATCCAGACATGCAAATTTAGTCAGACAATTAATCCTCTCAACAACAGAAAAAACACAAAAACCAAAAATTCAAAGACAAAAAACAAAACAGGCAAACATCAACAACAGCAAAAACAACAACAACAACAAAAAACACCAATAGTTGCTGCTTTACATATTGATATCTTCGAAGTGTGTGTTCTGGATAACACATACAGACATACAAGATTGATCAAATAACCCGTCATCGATTATTGCTTAGCATTAAGTGATATAATACAATAGTAGAACCATATTAGCCCTCCTGCATATATGCATATTCATATATACCTACATACATTTTTGTCTT